>CAUYRH010141879.1:0-12933 GCA_963574655.1 Perodicticus potto | reverse complement strand
TCTTTCATGTTTACATGGATAGAGCTGGAACATATTCTTTTTAGCAAAGTATCTCAAAAATGGAAGAAAAAGTATGCAATGTACTCAGCCCTAATAGGAAACTAATCTATAGCTTTCATATGAAGGCTATAACCCAATTACAGTACAAGAATATGGGGAAAAGGGCAAGGGAGGGGAGGGGAGGAGGAGGATGGGTGGAGGGAGGGTAATTGGTGGGAACACACCTACGGTGCATCTTAGAAGGGTACAAGTGAAACTTACTAAATGCAATATATAAATGTCTTAACACAAAAACTAAGAAAATGCCACGAAGGCTATGTTAACCAGTTTGATGGACCTTCTTTCTAAAGGAAGAGGAGTTGCTTTCTCAAAGAAGAAACTTTGAGGAAATTATGACCTAGCACAGCTTGAGTCCTCCTGGAAATTCCAGCGGATACTGGCTAACTCCATAACAGTTATCTAAAGAATGCCAGTATAAGAATATGGCTATCACCCTGAATTAGCCACATAGAGAAGAAACAGTGAATTAAATTTGGAAAGTAACTGCCCTTACCAACAATGGCAGATGGAAAGCTCATAGCAACGTGTTACTCATGTGTGGGCCACACATGGAAGTCAGTCTAGACCCACTTAAAATGGTTTTTGATCCAACAGAATTTCTATTAGTGGATGTGAGAAAAACACATGACAACAGGAAGCTAAGGGAAATCCCTATCCCATGAGTGTTATAATCAGAAAGATCCAGCAAAGGACCTCTGAAGATTTCATTACATCATCAAAGATTCCAAGAGTGAGCTTCAAATATCTGCCATTTCCAAAGAGCCAGAGCAATCTTAACATAGTTTCAGTTAAGTGAGACTATATTCTGTCTCTTTTTCTTACTCTCTTTGGATACCCAACTGCACAGATTAAATGAATAAGTACAGGATAAGGGACCATAACCACATCCTCTAAAAAGTCAGAAAGGTTTCTGTTCAAGTCTCAGGTGGTATATGTACACCATGGAATAGTATTCAGCCACAAGAAAAGACGGATACTTCTGTGTTTACCTGAATGGAGTTGAAACACATTCTTCTTAGGAAAACTATCACAAGAATGGAAATGTAAGTATCTAATGTACTCAATTCTAATATTAAACTAATATGTGAAGAATTACATGCACACAGGAAAGAAAAACAACTACATGCACACAGGAAAATAAACAATTATAGTTTAATAAAGAGGAGGGGAGAGGAAGAAGAGGGCAAGGGGAGGAAGGAGGGTGATAGGCAGGATCTCACCTAATGTGCACAATGTGAGGGTTTTCAGCATGCCCTCTGGGTGAAGGGCTCAGCTATAACTTCAACTTTACCTTAGAAATGAAAACAATGTCGGTGGGGCCTGTGGCTCAGTGGGTAGGGCGCTGGCCCCATATACTGAGGGTAGTGGGTTCAAACCCACCCTGGCCAGCTAAAACAGCAGCGGAAACTGAAACAAAAAATAACCAGGCGTTGTGGTGGGCTCCTGTAGTCCTAGCTGCTCAGAAGGCTGAGGCAAGAGAATCACTTAACCCAAGAGTTGGAAGTTGCTGTGAGCTGTGATGCCACAGCACTCTACCAAGGGCGATAGAGTAAGACTCTGTCTCAAAAAAAAAAAAAAAAAAAGAAAGAAAGAAAGAAAAGAAAAAAGAAAGAAAACAATGTAACCTCAGCATTTGTACTGTCATATTAATATGAAATAAAAAAGTCAAAACGTCTACCAGCAACAAGATTTCGATGGAAGGGCATATGGAGAAAAAGAATTGATTTTAAGTACATACTGAGATGTTAAATATATCATAAAAGTATTCTAATTTTGGAATGAAGACTATTTTTCAAACAAAATAGCCTTAGGAGTCTTTAATGACCGCGAATGACAGAAAAGTCACATGGCTTACCAGTACTGTTGTTTCATATCAGGAGAAAAATGATTCCCCAACTGAGGAGCAGTTGTCAAAGTTGTGTTTTCATCACATCCCATTACTTGCATTTATTCAAATCTTCCTCTTCCACTGATACTAGATGTATTATTACTTATAGACAAATGCTCCTTGGATCTCTTTTTCCTTCCCTGCCATCCACATTCCCCCATGTATCTATGGGAAATTTTCCCTTTCCCATTCTTACCTATGTTATTAACATGGGAATTAATCTGTTCTCAGCTCTAAGAATGTGTTATAATTGGCTTGAACCAATCAACAGATCATAGCTCTCAGATTACTGAATAACAGAGATGGTTATGAGAAGAGAAATCTACATTCCACAGGTCTCATAGGGAGACAGCCAGCTCATTCCTCTAGCTAATTGATGATGTGGAAGTTTGTGGAGGAAGAAACTACTTCAGCCGCCTGTCTAACACACTCGGGAGTTCTCAGCTGCATAATTTGAGAACTGATAGTATGATTGGAAGAAAGAAGGTCAATATTGAGCTACTATGTAGTAGGGAACATGCAGTCTTTTGATTTCATGATTGTTCTATTTTAAGCAACAAAGGAGTCAAAAAAAGCTTCATCTATCTCTGCTGCCACACTTTTAATCAAATGATTTGTTCTTTAAAATTTGGATCCAATCAAAAGGCAGAAATCAAGGATCCAGAAGGCCTCAATGCCACAGCTTAACCCAATTAGAATTATTATTGTGTTATTTGTAACATAAAATGGTTTAAAAAATAATTTGAAATTTTTTGGTGCCTTAATATGAACAGAATATTTTTTCTTAAGCATATCAAACTAAATGTTTTTACCCTAATTTATTCTATCAAAATTAGGAGCTAATTTTCCACAATTGTGCATCAGAGGCATATGTCTTGAATCATCTATTCACCATGACTAACTCCTGCCACTTTAGAGTAATATGTTTTATAGATTTTAAGAATGAAAACATTATCATTTTATCTTAATGAATGATCCTGCAAGAAATCAATTCTACAGTATAAATAAAAAGAAGTAATATTTATACTACATTTACAATTTCCATATGTTCTAATAAAATACCTTTAAAAAGTCAAAAACATCTGTCTTCATATTAGAATTACTTACATTGGGTACATTGGATACAAGAGGTGGGGTAGGTGGGTGAGGAATCAGGGAGAGGAGAGGATGGGGGTCATGGTGTAAGGCACATCTCTTGTGGGCAAGACACAATTACAAGAGGGACTTTACCTAACAAACTGCAATCAGTGTAACCTAATTCTTTGTGCCCTCAATGAATCCCAAATAATATAAAAAAAGAAAAAGTACATGCTAATAATACATGCATAAACCACTTTATTGAAATATAATTATTACCATAAAATGTGTACATTTAAACTGTACACTTCAATAGTTTTAAGCATAGTCACATATTTGTGCAAATAATATGACTTCCAATATTAGGACATTTTCATCATCTCCGAAAGAAACACTATACCCATTAGGTGTCGCTCCCCATTATCTGTCACTCACTCAGACCTAGGCAACAACTAATTCACTCTCCATGTCTAAAAAATTGTCTATTTGGGACATTTATCATAAATAGAATAATATAATATATAGTCTTTTGTGAGTGCCTTCTTTCATGTACCATAATGTTTTCAAGGTTCAGCTAAGTTGTCACATGTATCAGTACTTCATTCCTTTTTATTACCAAATGATATTCTACCATAGAGATATACAAAATTTTGTTTATCCATTCGTTAGTTAATACATATTTGGGTTGTTTCCATTTTTCTGACTGTTGGAATAAAAAAGGTCAAAAACAGATGTATATAGATGAAATATATTCATACACTATTAAGATTTGAAAGGTGAAGATACTTTAATTCTATCTTCTATAAGTCTCTGTACATTAATATTTTTGATTATCTCATTTTGCTTCTAATCATTTCTTTCTTCTTCCTTACAAGTTAGAATAATTACTGAATTTTTCAAAATTTGGAACACATTGCTTGATCTTTAAAGTTGTTATTTTCATAATCTTAAAAAAACAACTAATTAATAATAAGCTTCTGTTACAGCACTGGGTTTCTTTCTCCCTTATTTTAGACCCAATCCTGACACCGTAGCTTCAGAAAAATAATACATTTTCTATTCTGCTTTGATAATTTTTTTTTCTTTTCTGTTCTGCTTCCTAGAACAAATATTAGGCTGAAGTTTATGGTCCCTGAAAATCAACTTCTTCCAATTTCATATATGAATAAGTAATGTATAGAGACTTTTAGTTTTTTTAAGGTAAACTTTTACATAGACTATATGTCAATAGAAATATATAAGCAATATGACAACCCTGCGAGGTTTAATAAACCCACAAAAAATGCCAATAAGCTTTTCCTTATTCTTGCCATGTATAAATAAAGCATTTGCGAGAACATATTTATAGCTTATTTACAAGGATTCCTATTTTCCAGGAAACCAAAATTCTTTCAAATTTGAAAACCAAATGACATATACTTACCAATATCATTAGCCTAGAAGGGTAGTATACTGAGCTATTTACCTGTCACAGCCCACGAGCTAGACAAAGATAAGACGGAGATGGTCTGATTAAAATGTTGCTCAAGAAAAACATATGTGAAGTGACCTTCGTCCGAACAATATAACAACTTGAAGAAAAGGTTTAAACATATTTTGCTTAACTTTTCATCCTTCTGAGTATTTTAAAATTTAGACATGACTATAAATCTAATACATTAGCTAAGGTAAAGATTGGGGATGTATTTGTTATCTTTCCTTGAAGTCAAACTTACCCATTTATGGTTAAACAATAAATAGTCAGGTTCATGATTGAAGTTTTGGCTGGTGGAAACCGGAATCATAGCTGTTCTAACATTCATGAGGTGATTAATGATCTGGGGCTCCCCCTGACATCAGAAGGGTTTTCAAAATTGAGACACCCCAACACAAGACAATCAGGTAGTGTCCACTCTTTTCCGATTCCTACCTGGGAAGATGCTACCCACAGTCAAGGACTCACATTCTAAGAATTCCTCAGTCCCATGCAATGTTCCTCATAAAAATGAATAAATATCTTATCAAATAATTGGCTATAACACTTTCATTACACAAATAATATTTCCCATTCTTTCTATTATAACATTAAAAATAAAATACAAGTAATAATAAAAGTAAATCAAGATACAAGACAGTGTTGAAAATTATTTATGTATTCAGTGTAATAGTTACTCATAATTATCTGACATTTTGATAACGGTTTAATTCAAATATACAAATAGAGTTAGCTTTTCCTTTGTATATAAGAAAGATGATACTTAGTGCCTCTGTCTTTTTACAGATAGGGGTGTGACTGTGCTTAACATTTTCAATTTTAGTTATCAGGAAACCATTCAACAAAATAAAGGTCTTTTACACAGTGATGTAAAAGAATTATAAGATTATAGGTGAAAGCATAAGAGAATAGTTAATCTTTAAATGATGAAGTATGCAGTCCTGCGTTGGTTAATGATGAGGATAAGAATACGTTCTGAGAAATGCATCGCTAGACAACTTTGTGCCAACATCATAGACTGTACTTAATGCAAAACTAGGTGGGATAGCCCACTACACATCCAGGGGATATGGTATAGCCTGTTGCTCCTGGACCTGCACAGCAGGTTACTTTATTGAATACCATAGGGAATGGTGAGACACCGATAATTACTTGTGCATCTAAAAATATCTAAACATAGAATAGAAAGAGTGAGAATATGATATAAAGGATTAAACATGATACCTCTTATGGATAGAGCTTGCAGGATTGGAAGTTACTCTGAGTGAGTCAGTGAGTGAATGGTGAGTGAGTGTGAAGCTCCCAGGACATTAAAGCACACCACTGAAGACTTTCTAAACACTCTACATTGAGGCTTCACAAAATTTTTAAAACATAGTTTTATTTCTTCAACAATAAGTTAACCTTAGCTTACAAACTTTTTTCTTTCTATTTCCTTTAAATTTATAAACTCTATTGCAATAATACTTTGCTTTAAACATGTACACATTCTACAGCTATATAAAGATGTTTTTGTTTCTTATATCCTTATTCTATTTTTCTATTTTACATTGTTTTATTTTTATACTTTTTCACTGAAAACTAAGATATAAGTGCACACACAAGCCTAGGCCTACACAGGGTCACAATCATCTATAGCACTAGTATAAGTGTCTTCCACCTCCACGTCTTGACACACAGGAAGGTCTTCATGGGCAATGATACGCAGAGAGCTTACATCTGCCATGAAAAGGGCACCTCATTCAGGAATGCCTAAAGGATCTGCCTGCTGCTCTTTTACAGTTAACTATTTTTTAAATTAGTATAAGAAATACATTCCAAAGTAATGACAAAACGTGTAGTATATGTGATCCAGTAACATGGTGATTTATTGTCACCATCAAGTAAAATGTACTGGAAATAATTATATATGTTGTACATTTATATGACTGGCAGCTGGGTTTTTTACAGCAGCATCACTGCAAACGAGAGTAATATGTGGTACTGTAATGCAATATGTTGACCAAAATGCACATGACTATACCTAAATTCAGTAAATTATATTTTAAAAAGAAAGTCTAATATAATCATAAAAAATGGAAAATGAGGATATCATAAACTAAGTTAAAAGAAACATAGTAAATTAAGAAAAAAGATGTTTGTAATCAACTGTAGGACCAAAAGTTTAGCTACCAATGAATTAATGTCTTAAGGTTTATCCATGTGTTAGAATGTAGCAGGATTTCTTTTTTAAGACCGAAAAAGAATCCTATTGGGTTTATAGGACAGAGTCTGTTTACCCATGTAAATAAACATAATGCTACTTCTCTGAACCCTTAAAAATGATTAAAAAAATAACTATTATATTTTAACTCAACTTTTAAAAGACTCAATAATAAACTACATATAAAATAAGAAAATACTCTGTAGTAAAATGAAAAAAAGATGTGATTAAAGGTTTCTCAAAGAAAAAAAAGTAAAGAATAAATACAACAAAAAGTTCTTGAAACTTATAGACAACTTCAGTTTATTTTACCTAAAGTATTATTGTGATGATTCAAGAAAATAATACACACAAATCAAGTCCTTAGAACAGGGATTGACCTCTTAAGAAGCCTATTAATGATACATAGTGTCATAAGGAACAGGACTTACACTTGGAATAGTAGGGAGAGGAAAATGAAAATAACAAACATACAGAAATTATCATATGTAAATGAGTAATATCCTAAATTCTGATGATCAGTACAGAAAAGTATGAGTTCTAAAACATTGCTGGAAAAGTGTAAATTTGTATAAATTTCCCATAATTTAATTTGATATGTTTCCAAAGCCTTAAATAAGGTCATTACCCGTCACTCAGTAATTGCATGGCAAAGAATCTTAAAGAAGTATGAAATATACAGGAAATTTTTCTTTGCTATTGTATTTGCATTATTGGAAAGTTTAAAAGACAGAACTGTATCCTGTTAGGCATTAGAATCTTGCATTTTACTTACTAGGTAAAGGATTTACACCAGTTCCTTATGCTATCTAATTTTCACCTGGAAATAGCAATTGCAGTGACCTCAGATTGTTATTGAAACAAATACAATACTGCATGTAAATTCTTAGTATTTTTCCAGGGCAGAATAAGGTGTTTGAGATTATTATTATTGCCAATGTTACTATAATGACTTGCTTGCATTAGTGGTGGGCTGCACGGACAAATAGACTTTCAAAATTCTGTGACTGAGGGAAAAGAAAGTTGTTTTCTTTTTCTCTCCAGGAGTACAAATGAGAGATTCTAGTGCAGCAGCAGTTCTTTCTACAAAGTTATTACAGGTTCAGGCTGACAGAGGCTTGTCATCTTTAATGTATAGCTTCCAAGCTTACTGTTGTTGCTTTCATCCAATCACCTGGAAATGGCAAAGAACACGGAAGATCATCATTCAGAAAATTTTGTAGCCCAGGCCTGGAAAATGTATACCTCATACTCTAATCACAATCATGGATATTCAGTATTATACTTCATCCCATCTAGCTCTTAGGGGGAGAATACATAGAATAAATCAATCTAGTGATCATATAATGGTCTCTGCCATATACTCATCCATAATGATATTGGTCATTTGGTACATTTAATAATATTATCTCTTAAAAAGTCAAAACAACTGAATAAAATTAAATTAAATATAATTTAAATAAAAATGCATAGATAAATAAAACAAAACATAGTAACTATTAAATGTGGGTGACAACTATGAAAAATTTATTTTCTAAAGGCTTATAATTTTTCACATTTTAATAAGTACTATGCATTTGCTTTCATAGAAAACAAATATTTATACACCCATACACGGACTATTCCTAGTTAATTAATTACCCTCATACAAAGTACAAAAATTAAAATCTTAGGGCTATCAGGGATATCTTTTCATTTTAATCTAAGTAATTATTTAATGAAGGTTTTGAATCTGATTCTAATTATTTTAAGAGTATGTACTCTGACATACTGTTTCCTAAAGGAAACTAAAAAGAAAATTTGTGTCTCCTTAATTTTGTATTTTTTTATTAAGTCATTTATATATATATTTATGCCATTATGGAATTCATTGTGTTGATTATTTGTACAAATTGGAGTGCTTACATGCTACTAATCAACATAGCTTTCAGTAAATCCTTATCATTTTGTTTATAATGTTGATTTTCTTAGAATAGTGGACCAGTTTCATATTCATACATACAACTTTTATGTAGTACTTTTATAAGAGAATCTCTCAAAGATAACAATGAAGAGCTATGACCACAACTGAGTCAAGTAAATTCATAAATTAATAAATGTATTGGAATTATTATAGGTATAAAACCTTGAATAATCATAAGTAATTATTAGCCTACATTGAGAGGGCTATGGTCAGGTACGGAAATTTCAGGAATTCTTTGGTCCTTGGTTCACAGGGTCCAATAAATAGAGTCTGGTACCAATTTGGCAACAGATCAAATACAGATGCATTTAGGCAGTTCACACAAGCAGGTTTTATTGTACAGGTTGAAAAACAAAGTGAAATCACATCCCAGAGAAGGAATGGTTCTATCTCTGTGAATGGGGAAGGAATGCAAGCTAATACGTCTCTTTGGGAAAGAAGTGTGGCGAATACTCAGGGATCTAAAAGTAGACCTGCCATTCGATGCTGTAATTTAACTACTAGGTATATATCCAAAAGACCAAAAATCACTTTATAACAAAGGTATTTGCACCAGATTGTTCACTGAAACTCAATTCATGATAGTCAAGTCATGGAAGAAGCCCAAGTGCCCATCAACCCATGAATGGATTAATAAAGTGTGGTATATGTGTACAATGGAATATTATGCAGCCTTAAAAAAGGTGGAGACATTACCTCTTTTATGTTTATATGGATGGAGCTGGAATATATCCTACTCAGTAAAGTATCTCAAGAATGGAGGGAAAAGTATCCAGTGTACTCAGTACTATTATGAAACCAATTTACAATCCAATTTACAATCACTCACACTTTCATATGATGAATAGATCACAACTATGGCACAGGATGAAGGAAAGAGGGGGAATGGGAGAGGAGGGGAGGTCAAATGGAGGGAGGGTGAATGGTGGGATCACACTTATGGTGCATATTGCAAGGGTACATGTCGGATCTATTAGTATAGAGTATAACTATCTTATCACAATAATTAAGCAAATGAGGTAAGGGATATATTAACAAGTATGATGTGAGCATTCCAAATTCTATATGAAATAGGCACATTGTACCCCATAAATGTATTAATGTATACATGATCTACCTCTTTATGATTTAACTAAAAAAAAAGAATTAGAAAAAAAATACTGGGTTCTTATGTCTACTTTTATGTTTATGACTCTCAACATGCTAAACAGTGGGGGTAATTTTTATTTTTCTTAAAAATAGGTAGAGTTTTCTTAGAAATCAGGGCGCTTCCCCATTTTTAGATTTAAAGGGTCCCTTGCAGGGGTTGCTGTGGTAATTATAAACCATCATGGCATTGGTAGGTGTGCTTTTTACCATGCTAATAGGGCTAAGTTAGACAAAAGATCACTTTGGGTTGGTTCTATGCGGGCTCCAAAACTGGAAAAGTCCCAAACCTCAGGTTTTCTACCAGTGTGGATTAAATGCTACATGTCCATGGCTGTTCATTCATTTCCTCAAGTTTCCTCCCTTTCTGTGGTGAAGGTTCTGAACTGTCAGCAAGCAAATGTTATCTGTCCCTAATACTATGAATATTTATGGTAATATGTGAGGCTAAAATTAAAACCTAGTTGGACACTTCAGGAAAAGATGGTGGAAGAACAATTCAGGGAGAGGCAAGGACATGAATTTCCAGATAATAATCAATTGCAGGTGTTGTGTGTGTATGGAATTATATGTGTGCATACACATATAATACAATGAAAAATAATGCCATTCCCAGTGACTGGTGGAGCAAGGGTGGCTAGAACACAGTGTGCAGTGGGACGAGATGGTGGACGCATTCCATAGCAACAGATACATTCAGAACAAGGAGTTGCAAATTAGAAGATAAATCTTCTTATATGCTATGCTTATAAGTTTAGAGACTGTCCTATATGCAAATGTTATCTAATATAGGCTTTGGTTTTTCAGAGGATTTGGTTGATGATTAAAAATTGAATACTGATGTGGAGAGGCACTAGAAGCATAAATAGCACTTGGCAGCATCCTCTACAACAGGTAGGACAAATGTTTTTCATGGCTTAAGCCAAGTTAGCTTGGTGAACTTAAGTGTGAAGAGGGTATTTCTAAGGTATCCTAAGGTATATAGGGTACAGTATCTAGCTTTATGTAGGTAGTAAGGTATATGAAACCATTACATTGTACCCCAAGATTGCATTAATTTACACAGCTATGATTTAATAAAAAAAAAATATATAGAAATATAAAAATAATTCTGGGTGTATTTGATTCCATTGTAGGCAACTGGATAGATGGTTGTGTTTGTAATTCAGGAATTGAATAATAGATAAAGATTCTGTTTCTATTGGTCCACTAATAACAACACATGATAGGTAGATAGATGATAAATAAATTATTAAGTTTGCTCCTCAGTAGATACTGAATATAAATATTACTAACATTTAAAATATTCACCTAGGTATACCATTTATATCTGCTAAGTATAAAATTCAGCTAATATTCAAGACTAAGAATATGAAGGGGAAAACAATGCATAACTTTCATATCCAGAAATTGCATTGGTATTTATATTCAAAACTAGAATGAGCAGTTTCCACTTCTCAGATTTGAGAGTTTTATTATTGGATGTACAGAGAGAATAAAGAAAATTCCGAAATTTGTAAGGCACAATTTGAGAGTATGAACTCTGAAAATTGTTTCCTTTAAATTTAAGATTTTTTGAAACTTTAGTAGATCTAAGGGGTATAAGTGTATTTTGTTACATGGATGAATTGTATAATGGGGAAGTGAAAGCTTCAGCCTACTAGGTAACCAGAATATCATTGTAATTGACAGATATTATCCTTCACCCTCAACCCCCTCTCAACCTCCCTCTTCTTCAATCTCAAGGTCCATAACACTGCCTTATGACTACATATACACCCCTTGTACAGCTCCCTCTTATAAGTGAAAATATCTAAGTATTTGCTTTTCAATTTCTGAGATACTTCACTTACTATAATTTGTCTCCAATTTCCTCTAAGTTGCTGGAAAAGACATTATTTAATTCTTTCTTATGGCAGAATAGTATGTTATGGGTATGGATGTGTGTGTTAAAGTGTACACATATATGCATGTGTGTGTATATTATCTCACATTTTCTTTATCAACACATCACTTAGGTTGATTCCACACCTTTGTAATTGTGAACCGTGCTGTGATAACATTGCGGATGAGGTGCCTTGTAATAAAATGACTTATTTTCCTTTGGATAGGTTCCTGGAAGTAGATGGATGGATCTAATGGTAGGTCTACTTTAAGTTCTTTCAGGAATCTCCATACTATTTCCATAGAGGTTATACTTGTTTACTATCCTGGTATATAAGTGTTACCTTTTCACTGCATGGGCACCAACAGCTATTGTTTCCTTTTGACTTACTAATATTACCATTCTAACACTGACTGTACATGGTCTTAATGACTTATTAAAAGATATAATTTGCTGACTGAAAAAACTCATGCTTTTTGAAAAGATCAATAAAATAGACAAACCTTTGGCTACCCTAATCAGGAAAATCTCTAATTTCATCAATCAGAAATTGTAAAGATGAAATAACAATAGACTACTCAGAAATTTAAAAAATCCTTAATAAATATTACAAGAAACTTTATTCTCAGAAATATGAAAATCTGAAGGAAATTGACCAATACTTGGAAGCATGTCACATTCCAAGACTTAGCGAGAATCAAGTGGAAATGTTGAACAGGCCTATATCAAGTTCTGAAATAGCATCAACTATACAAAATTTCCCTAAAAAGAAAATCCTGGGACCAAATGGCTTCATGCAAGAATTCTACCAAACCTTTAAAGAGCAACTAGTACCTATATTACTCAACCTTTTCCAAAATATAGAAAAAGATGGAATTCTACCAAACACATTCTATGAAGCAAACATCACCTTGATCCCCAAACCAGGAAAAGACCCAACAAGAAAAGAAAATTATAGACCAATATCACTAATGAATATTGATGCAAAAATATTCAACAACATCCTAACAAACAGATTCCAGCAACACATCAAACAAATTATATACCATGACCAAGTGGGTTTTATCCCAGGGTCTCAAGGCTGGTTCAATATACATAAATCTATAAATATAATTCATCACATAAACAAATTAAAGAACAAAGATCATATGATTCTTTCAAGTGATGCAGAAAAAGCTTTTGATAATATCCAGCATCCCTTCATGATCAGAACACTTAAGAAAATTGGTATAGAAGG
>CAUYRH010141873.1:0-27427 GCA_963574655.1 Perodicticus potto | reverse complement strand
GTGGCATCACAGCTCACAGCAACCTCCAATTCCTGGGCTCAAGCGAGTCTCCTGCCTCCGCCTCCCAAGCAGCTGGGACCACAGGCGCCCGCCACAACGCCCGGCCATTTTTTGGTTGCAGCCACCATTGTTGTTTGGCGGGCCCGGGCTGGATTCGAACCCGCCAGCTCAGGTGTATGTGGCTGGCGCCTTAGTCCGTTGAGCCACAGGCGCCGAGCCTGTCTTCCAATTCTTTACCTGTTTGACTTTCTACTACATTTTGAGTCTCCAGAGAGCCAAGACACCCATGTTCTTCATGTTTGAGTGGGTCCAGCACAGCGCCTGGCACACGGAAGACCCTGGGCCTTTACTGAAGAATGAAGAGAAGGCTGGCAGAGAAAGGCAGGCGTGGGGCATGGCGCCCCCTGCGGGAGCCTCTGGAGCGGTGCAGTTACAGTGGGTGGGGGAAGAGGACACCCCCTGTGAGTAGGAAGAGACTCCTGCTGCTGTTCCCAGCCCAGTGCCTCACTTTACAAACTGTAGCTCTGCGGTGGGGCTGGGGGATCGCCACCTCACGTCCTCCAGCCCCCAGCCGGGCTTTTCCAACTAAAGCCACACCTCCCTTTCACGCTCCTCCTCTGGATGTAGTAGAATTTAAGGCTGGGAATAAATAGAAAACAGAGGAATTACTCTCTGAAATGCAGCTGCCTCTGTCCAGGGTGGGCTGGGACGGAGGAGGAGGAGTGTGCGACACAGCAGTTGGGAAACCGTTGTCCCGGCAGGAAGACCCACCACGGAAGCACCTGCGTCTGTTATTTCAGCAGGATTGCGGGGAAGCACCTGTGGTCTGCCTGCTCCTCTAGATCCCCTGGAGATCCTCCCTCTCACCCGTGCTACTTTGCCAGGACATCTCTCTGGCATTTGAAAGCAGATTCTCTGGAATGAAGCGGGTTTACTGAGCGGGGACTGGAACCAGGGCAACGCGGGACAGCTGCTCAAACCCTGCAGGAGGAGATGTCGGAGACGACGTTTCCGGATCCATCCCATGTATTCACCTTAGTCTCAGGCTCTGACTGGGTTTGTTGGTGAGACAGAAATAAACAATGTTGATTTAGCAACCAGAGAAAACAGCAACGCAGCCAGCTAGTTGTCGAGGGAAACAAAGGAGAGGCAGGGCGGAGAGGTAGGACCGCCTGGTGCCTGCTGTCTCCTCCCCTGCGGTTGCTTTGGATGGTAATTT
This sequence comes from Perodicticus potto, assembly GCA_963574655.1. NCBI lineage: Eukaryota > Metazoa > Chordata > Mammalia > Primates > Lorisidae > Perodicticus > Perodicticus potto. Next base: position 26,208 of record CAUYRH010141873.1, on the reverse strand, counting down.
GGGGTAGAATCAGTTTCGTGAGGGAGCAGCAAGAGTCAGATACCTGATCTGGAATCACGTCAGAGAACTCTCAGAAGTAACCCATCTTACCTTCCAGGTCAGAAGAGGGGAGGCCAAAGCAGCTAGTGGTAGCACGTCCCCCCTGCTACCTTCGTCCTTGGCACCTGCTCCTCTCTCCTTCAGCTCAGAGTGCAAGCCTCTTACTCTGTGCTATACGCAGACAACAGACTCTTACGAAACCCTCTCCCCTTCCCACTCCATTCACCTACAGATTTAAACCAGAACAGAGTTTTGGCACATCTCTTGGGGGAGGGACACAATTATAAGAGGGACTTTATCTAACAAATGCAATCAGTGTAATTCTTTGTACCCTCAATGAATCCCAAGCAGTAAAATAAATAAATAAAAATAAATAAATAACCACAACCGTGTAAACAACTTGCTGACAAGTTTTCTCTAAAGCCATTATTCTGAACATGTGGTCAACAAGGCTGTCAATGCTCCCTAGCCTTGACAAATACCACCCGAGTGCTCTTTTGCACATAGCAGTTGCTCAATAAGTCACTGGTGAAAGAACAAATGGACCCACGAAGGCTTGTATGAACATGCTTCAGAAGAGCGGAGGTGAGCATAGTTTAGGACAGGGCTCCACCCTGGGGATTATTCTTAATCATTTTCTGCAGTGGTTCAGAATGGGTGCCCCAGGTCTGATCCTGCATCAGGAGCTCATCCACAGCCAGACACAAAGGTAGGGCTGAGTAGCCTCTGCAGTAAGGTCAGACTGAGCCCCAGTTCATGCTACAGAAAGGCCAAAGTCAATCTTTAGCATTAGCACCGCTGAGCTGCAGTCACTGTGGGTTTCTGCCTCTGGACTGACAAATTCCTTTGGAAAATAAATTTCCTTAGGAAGAGCAGTGAACCACACACCAGCAGCCCTCATTACTATTTTGCTGCCTTTTCCAACCTCTGATAGTTCTTGTGTTAAATGACATAAAAAGCAAGGGGCGTGTCCTGGCTTGTGGTATACTTAATCATGGGTAAATTTTAACATCAATTTTTTTTTTTTTTTTGCAGACAGACTCTCACTTTGTCAACCTTGGTAGAGCTGTTGCTGTCACAGCTCACAGCAACCTCAAACTCTTGGGCTCAAGGGATTCTCTTGCCTCAGCCTCCCAAGTAGCTGGGACTACAGGCGCCTGCCACAACGCCCAACTATTTTTAGAGATGAGGTCTCGCCTTGGCTCAGGCTGGTCTGGAACTCCTGAGCTCAGGCAATCCACCACCTCCCAGAATGCTAGGATTACAGGCGTGAGCCACTGCACCAGCCTTTAACTCCAATATTAAAGGCTGGAGGATTTTTTGTTTCTGGCTTGTTGTTGTTGTTGCCCAGGCTAGAGAGCAGTGGTGTCATGGCGCATAGCAACCTCAAACTCTTGAGCTCAAGCGGTCCTTGAGCTGGGACTACAGGTGTGTGCCACCATGCCCAGCTAAGTTTTCCATTTTTTTTTCCTGTAGAGAAAGGTGTTGCTCTTTCTCAGGGGGCTCTCAACTCCCTGGCCTCCAGCAATCCTCCCACCTTTGCCTCTCAGAGTGCTAGGATTACAGACATTAGCACAGGAGGCTAAGTGTGGTAATTTCTGCTGGGAGAGCTGATAGTTAGGGTCCTGGGGAGGGTCATCCCCCAGTACTCTGTACCTTCTCCCACTTTCCTTCTCTTCTAACCAATAGTTCTTCTAGCAGCAGTTAATTTCTCTAACACAATTGCTTCACATGAGCATGCGAAGGTCCATTTCTAGCTTTAGGCCAGGCTCCCATAAGGCCGAAAGCCTGTTCAAGAACAGGCACAGGCCAGGCGTGGTGGCTGTTTGGGTGCACTCTGGGAGGCTGAGGCAGGCCTCAAGAGCGAGACCTTGTCTCTAAAAAATGGCTGAGTATTTTGGCGGGTGCCTGTTGTCCCAGCTACTTGTGAGGCTGAGGCAAGAAGATGACCTGAGCTCAGAAGTTTGAGGTTGTTGTGAGCTATGAGCCCATGGCACTCTACCAGGGTGACAGAGTAAAACTCTGTCTCTAAAAAAAAAAAAATCCAGGGACAATTCAAGCGTGGTAGGAGGCAGTTACTCAGCTAGGTATCCAATTAGCTCCAATTGCTGGGACAATAATGGCTTGAGGCCAGATCAAAAGCAGGCTGGAGCAGAGCTGCCCAAGGGCCCCGTTGTTTCTCACTTCCATTTGCTCAGTTCCCTCAGGGTTTAAATGTTACCCACAGACCATGGCCTGGTCTTAGAAAAAATACCCCAACTTCCCAAATAAACTGTATGCTTTGAAACTGCTTGTCAGGTTTCATCCTTGACCTACGCTTGGGCACGGGAGGCTAAGTGTGGTAATTCCTGCTAGGAGAGCTGATAGTTAGGGTCCCGGGGAAGGTCATCCCCAAGTACTCTGTACGTTCTCCCACTTTCCTTCTCTCCTACAATGCTGGGGCTTAAAACCAGACTACAAATGAAGGTCTGGGCATGAACAGGAATATTGCCTGATTCTCTGCAAGGCTGCTTTTCATCTCACTCCTTCGCCCTTCTTGAGACTTTTTTAAAGCATTTCTTTCTCTCCCATTGTCATCAGAGGCTGTACCTGCATCACAGCCCTGATTATCTGCACCGAGTGATACTCACCCACTTCAGAATATGGCACAAGTCCTACTGGGACAGTTCTCAGCCTTGATTTTGAAACAATCATAACACACCAGGAAACCTCAGAGCAATTCACTTTTATTTTTTAAAATTAAACACCCCCCCAAATAAAAAACCACTGACTCATCCTTGCCAAAGCACACTTTCAGAGGAAGCCTGTCAGCAGAATCAAAAGAACAATGACAGAATCCCATGACACCAAAGTCATTCAAACCTGCTGTTTTAAAGGCTGACGTTCAGAGCTGAAATAGTCACAGGTCACCATTTGGCCTGATTTGGGGCTCGCCTTTCTTTTTAGTCTATTTGTGTGGTGGCAGAGAGGTGAGAATCTTTCTAGTCGTCAGTCTTCTCCAGTTATAGAAAAATATTAAAGCTTAGGCTTGACTTAGCAGTGGGTGAGCTATATTAGGAATCAGATCCTGTCCCTTCTAGACAATGTATTTGTAGCTCTGGCTTATCTTAAAAGTTATGGATCTCAGGGACTAGAGAGCTTTTAGTCCTTAAATAGACAGGCTCACTTATGTGGACAGGTTGACTGTGACTCTTAAAAATTCTTCTCATTGAGGGCTGGGCACAACGGCTCATGACTGTTATCCTAGCACTCTGGGAGGCCCAGGTAGGACAACTGCTTAAGTCAGGCGTTTGAGTCCATCCTGAGCAAAAGAGAGACCTTGTCTCTACAAAAAAAAAAAAAGCAGCAGCTTTTCTCATTGAAATTAGCAGACATAATTTGACAAACACTTGAGAGGGTTACTCCTAATCACATCATAGCCAAAGTCTAGGTCTGGAAGTAAATTCTTTTAAATTCTTGGGTTTTAGGAAGTATAGGTTGAAGTTCAAAGTGAGACAGGTTGAATTGAGGATATTGAAAATATTTAAAACTGAGAGGCTTGTTCCCTGGCAGAGGACAGCTCTTCCTTTATTTGCCAACCCCTGATATTTTCTTTCTTTTTTTGAGACAGAGCCTCAAGCTGTCACCCTGGATAGAGTGCCGTGGCATCACAGCTCACAACAACCTCCAATCATTCCTGGGCTCAAATGAGTCTCTTGCTTCCGCCTTCCAAGTAGCTGGGATTACAGGTGCCGCCACAACGCCCGGCCATTTTTTGGTTGGAGCCGTCATTGTTGTTTGGCGGGCCCAGGCTGGATTCGAACCCGCCAGCTCAGGTGTACGTGGCTGGCGCCTTAGCCCGTTGAGCCACAGGCACCGAGCCCCCTGACATTTTCTTGCTCCTTATTTGTACCGACTCCAGATTTTCCATATCATAGACATCTGCAGTTGCTCTGTATATGAGTTATGCTCCAAGGACTGGTCATCTCGGGTGAGAATGAAGAGATGAAGGAAAACATGTTCTGGTAATTCTAGCCAGCTCAAAGGATACATACTTACTTTTAATTCTCCTAGAAGAAAAAGTATGCAGAGGCAGTCTAGAACAATCATTGTCACCTTTCCAACTTGGTGTTGCTGATCTCAAACAACAGATGTAAAAGAAATAATTAAAAATAAATGAGAAAGAGCTTTCTATGATTCACTAAAGTAGTAGGAGTATTCTGTCAGGAAAGCTTAGACTCATTTATCAGCTGCTACCTAAAATTTAGCATTTAACTTTAATTATGTCTACTTAGGAATTAAGCAAAACAGTATTTCATAACACCACCAGCTGCTACAGATAGAAACATTTTCACAGTCAAATTTTTATTTAATTTTTTGTACTTCTATTTTTGATTATGCAACGAACTCCATTCTTAACAGATTAAATGCCATGAAAACTAAAATGTAATGACATCAGCCAGCTAACCTGTCTGTCCCAACCCCCTTAAACACCTAGGAATAAAGCATATTCATATGGTCAGAAGTCAGTTTTCTTTGGGAGAAATGATCCAGGCTAGGCTCTTTCTCTTCCTTCAGAGCCCCTGCAGGGCAGAAGCAGAATCCTTACATCAGTTAGGTTAGGGTTGCATTTTTGTTTTCATAATTATCAAGGTACCTGTGTCTAATCCTGGACCAGAAAAAAAGTGGCCTCACATAATCCTTATCTAATTGTCCTTTCCCAGAAAGAAGAGATTAAAGAATGACTGTGTGGGTCAACTTAATAGAGGAGGCAAGCACACTTTCTGGTACGTAGGAGGAAATGAACTTCCATCATTGGCACATCATCAGTGGGCATCAAAACTTTTTAATTCTGAACATCAGAAAGACATGGGCCTGCAATATGAAGTTTATATTCTAACATAAGGAGAAATCGTGACAGCACACGATGAATACATCAATCACTGTGAGGGCAGAAAGTAGGACGGAATCTAAGGCGATGAGCAGGTATTAGCGGGATCAGCCAATCTGCGGTGTTGAAAGAAAAAATTACTAAAAAAAAAAAAATTACTTTAGGAATGAAATAAAATGAAAATCCTGACTCAACTCTTCCATTGTGTTGATAACAATCTGGAAATTCAGTTGATTTTGACAATTTAGAAACCAGCTAAGTCAACCAACTTCACCTGTTTAGTTGAAATGACTGGGAGAACAAAAATTGCTAAAGAACAATCCAGTCACTGCGTAAGAGACAGTCTGGATCTCTGCACTAACTCTGATCCAATTCAGTCACTCACTGCTGTGGCTGGGCAAGCACCCACGTGAAAATTCAACAGTGGCAAAAAAAGGCAGCACAGAGTGACAGCCTCCAAAAACCACAACTTGTCCCTACACTTGAAATCCACCCTCCTCAAATCCATCTGCACACCAGCACTGTTTTAAAGCAGCCCACTCTCCCCAAACTTGAATCAGCCTACAGAAGACAGGCATGCCAACTTTAGTGACTCTGTGTCACTCTCTTAAGCTGCCTCAGTGAGGCAGACACACATCCATTCACCCTCACAGAGCTGTCCAGAATTGGTCTACAGCATCATGAGTTGCCTATCACCTTTCAGTAACCTCACAGCCCATTCAGTACACAGGATCAGAGCATGTGCCAACCTCCGTCATAGGAACCATTGCTGGCTCACCGAGATCTTGCACTCAAAACATCAACATTGAAACTAAGTTTACATTAGGTGCATTTGGGGTTGCAATCCTTTTAACACAGTTTGCTTAAAGGAGCAGGCCTTCTACCCTGATAATAACTGGCAAAACAAGCTTAACATATGCTGTGCTTAGATAATGCGGGAGGTTCTTAAACTCCTATAAATAAGAGAATTTGGCAAGAGTTAAAGGGATTTAAAGGTGTTGAACATACCATTGCCGTCTGTAAAGCAGGAGTAAAGGTTCTATAATCCAGTTTCTCAGTCACCAAAAGTACCAAGGCTGCCTCCTTTTAAAGAGGGTGAGGCCTCTGAGTTCTTTCTTCTCCACCATCTGGCCCTTGTGCTTGGGAGGCTGAGGCTACACTTGTAATACCACTATTAGTGTGGTTTGTTCATTCTCACTTTTCATAGCCTGGTGCCATGACCATCAGGATACTTTTGGATTAGGCAAAAGTTCCTTAAATAACATGTGCACAGTATTTTTCCACACTTCTTTTTACTGTAGTGCCCAATGAAAGAAGCCTCCTTCCAATCTCTTAAAGTGTACAGATTAAACTCTAGAAGAATAACAACAGAACTGGATCATTCTAACAACTGTGCTGTAGAAAGCAAATACTCTACTCTAAAGAGCATACATTTAGGGTAGAACTTGGGCATATGTAGGTTTTGGAGGAAAGTGGAAATAGAGGCAGGCAAAGGAAAAATAAAATAAAATGGCAGCAGGGAGCCAGTTTCTCTCCTTTCTCCAACTTTCTAAGTAATGCATTTGGCTTCACAATTAGTTTTCTTATCAGCCCTCACTATTTAACTTTAAATCTTAGCAGAAAAGAAGAAAGGCTGGTGAAGTGAATAAAATTTGAGAAAAGAAATGGAAAACATTGATTATCACCAGTTGCTGGATTTTCAGTTTTCTTCTCATAACCAAAGTTTATGCAGATCTAGAAAACAGCCTTAAGTTTAAAGTGGAAGTGGGGAAAATGATCAGGTGACAGGAAAGACAGGAAAGACAGCCTTTAAACTGTAGTGAGATTTACCTAAGAATGACCACTTTTACAAGGTATGGAGTCCATGAAAATGCAGCAAGTAACCTGAGCAAGGTAGCTTACACCTGTAATCCCAGCATTCTGGGAGGCTAAGGCAGGAGGATCGCTTGAGCTCAGGAGTTTGAAGCCAGCCTGAGCAAAAATAGAAAAATTAGCCAGATGTTGTGGCAGGTGCCTGTAGACCCCGCTACTCGGGAGGCTGAGGCAGGAGGATAGCTTGAGCCCAGGAGTTTGAGCTTTGCAGTGAGCTAGGCTGATGCCACAGCACTTTAGCGGGGGCAACAGAGTAAGACTCTGTCTCAAACAAACAAACAAAAAGAATAAAGGAAAAGGAAAGAAAAAAAAAGAAAATGCAGCAAGTATGTGGATCCAAGCATCACAAAGTCGGGGAACCACAATTTTCATGCTGATTCTACCTTTAACATTTTGGATCATTTGGGACAAAGAAATTGCTTTATCTTCCTTGGAGATGGGGGAGGAAAGAGGAAGGGATGCGTACGTCTCAGTTTTAAAACTGGCATCTTACAAGGTTATTTGGTAAAGTAACAAGATGCCTGTAAAATGGTCTGAGTGCCCAGAAAACTAGTCAGAGGCAAAATAATAACAACAACATAAAATGAAAACACTGTGCATCAGAGAATTGAAGTGAATAGGAATGAGTCACTAGAAATCAGTGACACCAACTGGCCAGGTCTGGGTGCTCCCCCACCCCACATAATGTGTGAGCCTTTCGTCTGGAATGAGCCCAGAGAATGGCCTGCTGAGGCAAGAGATCTAGTGTTGGCGCTCATCAAACTACCACCACATCCCAAAACAACCCTTCAGAACAGATGGTGACAAAGACCAGAAGGGAGAAATAGTCAGGGTATATATACTAGTACGCCTTTCAGCTTGAGTGAAAGATATTTAAACCAACAGAATAATATATAGGTTGAAGTAACATTTGACAATAACAAAGATTCATTGACCTATGAAAAGTCATTTAATGTATATTCCATATGGCCAATACAAGTTGGTTAGGCAATTAGCCCTTGAAGAATTCTTTTATAGTCATATAAAAATGTTTTGCCATGTTAAAAAAAAAAGAAGTCTAGTCTAACAAAAACATATCCACCAATGGGCTTGCATTTTTTTCCATTCTCAGTTTTGTTAATTAAAAATACATACATACGCATCTCAGAGTATATTTCTGTCCATTAGCTAATCAGTTTTGGCAAGACGCTGCACAGAGGTATACTGCCATTGCTGTCTGACATCAGGTTAGCTTTAAGCTTATTGGCTATTCCAACAACTGGAGGCAGCTTGGAACCCAGTCCCTGGAAAGCATTTGTGGGATTTACTGCCCGTTTCCCTGACACTTTGTCTGTGGTGGTAAGCGGTCTGGGTGCAGACTTGCTAATCCAAGGGTGTCTTAATGCTTGAGCTGGGGTCAGACGGGCAGAGGGGTCCCAGTGAAGACACTTTTTCAAAAACTCTATAAACAAGTAGTCATCACATCCTTTCAGTGCTGTCTCCCAGTCTTTGCTGCCTGGGGGACCCCGCTTTTTACCCCTTCGTGAGCGACCCCCCATAAGCACAATCCTCCCGTCTGCCTGAGTGGTCAAAGAGCAATAGCGAGGGAGGCCCCTAGAGTTGATAAAGTACTTGGCACGTTTGGATTGCTCCAGGAGTTTGGACGGTGGCATCCCTAACAGCTCCATCATGCAGGCCAACTGGTCTCCTTCATCCTCTCCAGGAAAGAGAGGCTGTCCCGTTAAAAGTTCCGCAAGGATGCAGCCAAAACTCCATATGTCAATAGGGGTGCTGTAGCGGCTCCCTAAGATGATCTCGGGAGCTCTGTAGAACCGAGACTGGATATACGTGTAAAGCTTCTGGTACTCGAAACAACTGGACCCAAAGTCAATGACCTTGGTTGCACTGCGCCCATGGTGTTTCAGGAGAATGTTTTCTGGCTTCAGGTCGCAGTGAATAATCTTATTTTTGTGGAGAGCATCCAAGGATTGCAAGATGGATTGAGCAAACTTGCGTACTAATTGTACGCTAAAACCTTGAAACTTGTTTTTTTTGATTAGCTCATAAAGGTCTATGCTTAGCAATTCAAAGGCCATGCAAACATGGTTCCGAAATGTGAAACTTTCCAACATATGGATGACATTCATGCTACCAGTTTTATCCTGTTTTCTAAGATGTTCCAAAATCCGGATCTCCTCAGCTGCTTGACGATGGAAGCGCTTCTCATTTCGCACCATTTTTAGGGCCACGTACTGTCGAAGTTTATGATCATAGACCCGGGCCACCTGCCCAAAACTCCCCTTGCCAATAATTTTCAGCACCTCATATCGATATGCTAGATGGTCTCGAGGTACGTGAATGTAGGACCCATCTGAATCATCGTATCCCCCGTTATTGGGGCCACCAATAACTCCATGTCTTTTTTTGGCATTTGGACCCACAAAGTAGATTTCTGGATAATTGATGATCTCCAGCTTCTCATAAGCAGTGAGGTGGTGTTTATACTGCTTCAGTGCTTGCTCTGGAGTCAGCGGTACCACTTTAGGTGCTTTGGATGAACTGTTGGATTTTACTGAACACAAGTTATCTAAACCTTTACCTTGACAAGCAACAGGAGAGCATTTTTCAGAATCGTTGATAACATCTGGCTGAAGAATATCAGATCTTTTGCTGCCAAATTCTTGAAACAGCTGTTCTACCTTCACTTCACCTCCATTCAGAAAGTGCTGAGTATGATCTCTTATTAACTGCTCTGTGGTGATCTATGAAAGAGAAATATGAGTATCATGTTAAAGTCACTAAAAATATTAGAAAGACGAAAAGATTTTTCCCTCCTCTGACTGAGCAATGACTAAACACGACCAGCCATGTTTATTTTAAGGTTGAAATGACCGAAAAGGGAGATAAGAAAAGCCAAGAGTCTCTACAGACTTGTGTTATATTAATCCTCAGACTCCCAGAGTATTAAGGCCACTCCAATCCCTCACATGTGCTCTGCCTTGCTCAAGACAAGATGGTCTTACCTCAACATGCTAGATTCCTTCCTACAGGGATGTCCTTGTACCAAGATTCCTTTCACCCTTCCACTGCCCCCACCCTCCAACCAGTCCACTCAAATCCTACATGCCTTCAAGGCCCAATTCAAGTACCCTCTCTTCCACTTACAGCTACTCTGGGCCCATACTAATTAACCTCATATTTTAACTGCAGTTTTTGAATCTGTACCACATAACTGGCACTTGATTATATAGGATGTCCACACTGTTCGTGTGCATGTTTAAAAAGTTGCCTATTTTAAAGTGCACACAAACTTTATGGACACCCTGCATACTGTCTTACACTGTTTACTAATTGTTTCAGGTTATCTTCCCACATCTTAAGGACATATAGCACAACCAAAATAATGTACATTAAAGTGTTCTGTGGGCTGGGCTGTGGCTTCTGCCTGGAATTGTAGTGCTCTAGGAGGCTGAGGCGGGGGGATGGCTTGAGCTCAGGAGTTCCAGATCAGCCTGAGCAAGAGTGAGACCCCATCTCTACTAAAAACAGAAAAACTAGCTGGGCATCTTGGTAGACACCTTTAGTCCCAGCTACTTGGGAGGCTGAGGCAAGGGGATTGCTTGATCCCAAGAGTTCAAGGTTGCTGATGCCATGGCACTCTACCCCGGGTAATAAAGTGAGACTCTGTCTAAAAAAAAAAAAAAATTATAATAAAAAACAAAATGTTCTGTAAAGAATAAGGTACTATTAAATGACAGAAGTAGGATTTGAACCTAGGTATTCTGACTCCCAGTCCAGGGCTCTTCCCGTTACCAACACTCTTGAGCACCACATTCTCCTAGTGACTATATGACTCTGTAATGGGGCAGAATGCTGACTATTGCCTGGAATCAACCAAGTATTTATCATCTACTCCCAGGTCCCATATAAATTATTGCAGCCTTCTACATCAGTTCATTGAATCACAACATTTCTAAGCCAGAGAAAATTCTTGAGATTATCTGGACCAATTTTTAAAGTATCTGACAAATAATAGTGAGAATCCAAGGCCTCTGGGGTGCTTATTATAAAATTCTTCCCCATTAAAAGCCTCCAAGACAAAGGAGTACTATTCCTTATACTTAATTTTGCTTAACCTTTTCCTGGATGGAATAGAAACCCACAGAACTCCTCTGAATTAAAATAGGATTATATGAATTGCAACATGATTCTTTGAGCTGGGCACAGTGGCTCATGCCTGTAATCCTAGCACTTTGGGAGGCCAAGAGGCAGGACTGCTTGAGGTTACGAGTCCAAAACCAGCCTGAGCAAAACTGAGACCTCATCTCTACAAAAAATAGAAAAATAAGCTGGACATGGTGTTGTGCACTTATAGTCTCAGCTACTTGGGAAGCTAAGGCAGGAAGATCACTGGATCCTAGGACTGAGAGGTTGGAGTGGGCTATAATGAGTCCAGATTTTTTTTTCCAATACAAATGAAAACTTTATTCCTGTTGAGTGTAGTTGGAATTTTTAGTATGAATGTGAGATTTTTTTTTCCTGCTTATGTTATTAAGAATGGATTCCACTGGACTCCAGTGGACTCTAGCCAAGGAGACAGAGTGAAACCCTATCTCAAAAAGAAAACAAAACAAACAGAAAGAAAACCTCTTGAAATAAGATGGAGGAAAAGAAAAGCAAAACAAAATAATATTAAGGAAAAAAAGAGGCTGCCTGGAATCCTAACAGTCTGGGAGGCCAAGGCAGGGGGATCGCTTGACTTCTGGAGTTCAGACCAGCTTGAGCAAGAGCAAGACCTTGTCTCTATTAAAAATAGAAAAAACTAACTAGGCTTATGGAACTTGTAGTCCAGCTGCTCAGGAGGCTGAGGCAGGAGGATCACTTGAGCCCAGGAATTTGAGGCTGCTGTAAGCTAGGCTGAGGCCATGGTACTCTAGCTACCAAGTGGGTCTCAACCAAGTGAGACTCTGTCTCAAAAAAAAAAAAAAGAAAAGAAAAAAGAGTAACTGTGAGATGATGGATATGTTAAGTGGTTTGACTATAGTAACTACCTCCCTTTGTACTGGTTTGACAATAGTTGCTATCGCCCTTTGTATAGCAAAACATCATGTTGCATACTTTTTATATGTACAATTTAAAAAATTTTATTAAGAAGGGCCTACAAAGAAGAAAAAAATGCCAAATATGTTGTTAAAAAACAAAAAAGTCCTGGATTCTTAAACGACATTTATTTACCTCAATGTACCCTGAGAAATTGTGTCCCTTATCTGTTTGATAATTGCAGACAGTATCAGAGGCAGCTCATTTCAGAGAAGCTTTAAGCTATAGTTATAATTTCTAAAAATATAAGTTAAAAAGTGGTGACATCTTTATAAATTTTAATGCAACCTAAGCAAACCAAAATCTGTATTTATATATTACCAAAAACAAATGAAAAGACAATATTAAAAACTGAAAACATAAAAAAAAAGACAAAAAGATTTTTAGATATACATAAGAAAAGCAGTCATCTACATTCATCTTAGCCGATTTTCCTTAAAACTTGTACTACTTAACTTTAAGGCACCTAAACATTTACTGCTCTAGTCTTTGGGACACAACCTAAAGAAAGATAAAGTCAGAAGGCCTGGGTTAGGGTCCGGGCTGTACTAATCAAAAGCCGTAGCTCCCCAGGCAGGAAACTTTAAACTTTCTTAGGCCCACCTTCCTTACTTGTAAAATGCGAATAATAAAATCTGCTTGAAGAATGAGGTGTGAAACAAATTATAATTAATAATATATGTAAAAAATGCTTATAAACTACAAAACATTTTTAAAACACTGGTTATGATTAGGCAAAATTCTCAGTGTATTAAGGTTTAAATTCCCATATGCCCTTCCCATTTCCTCCTCTCTGGTGGTTTCCTCTGTATTTCTAGTCTGGTCTTCCTCCACGGAAGTTAGCACTAAATATGCCTTCTACTCAGTGAGGGCTCCCACAACAGGCCCTCCCTTAGGGTGCACAGAAACACCTCACCCACCTTCTCCCCCACACAAAACCTGCTTTCCACTTGCTGTACAATTTAATGTGTTACCTCTCCAGGGATATTTGAACTTTATCAGAAGATCAATGCCTTAACCCAAAGGAATGCCTCTCTAGGAACTGCAGTCATCAATGACAAGCTGGTAGGAAAGGTATCTGTGGTCCAGGGTCCGTCCCTGGAAATCTCACCTACTCTGCCTACATGAAAGGCTGCGCTGGCTCTGGAGGTCTTCATTTCTGTTTGTGATAAAGACAGGGTCTCAGGCACAGAACATTAATAAGAACAGATACAACAGAAATTTAATTTCCACATAACTATTATGGTAAGGTTAAGATGCCACTTGGATTTCCTGACTCATGGTTTTTCCCTAAGTGAACCTAAATCTTGCTTCTTGCAAACTGGTCTTATTTAGCTCTTGGAAACAACACAGAAATACCCAATTTTTTTTTGTTTTTTTTGCAGTTTTTGGCCAGGGCCAGGTTTGAACCTGCCACCTCTGGTATATGGGGCCAGCACTCTACTCCTTTGAGCCATAGGCGCTGCCCTTGAAATATCCAAATTTTATAGAACCTTCTGTTCTTTCTGCAGAAGAATGGGCTGAAAAAAAAAAAAATCGCCTTCTGGATACCTAAAAGGGTCAGTCCTGCCCAGCACCAACCTTTTAGAGGTTTACGTCCTCACTACATTCTGCTTACTTCCCCAACACGTGTCAGATTCCCTTACTATCCTGTTCACATTCTCAACACAGATTGTGCTGATGTCTTTCTTAAACTGTGGCTTCCAGAGCAAAATATGCTGTCTCAGGTGTAAGCCACTATACAGACTATTCTCCACTGAGTCTGGAGAATTCCAGGAAGGGAATTTTTCCACACAGGGAGGGTTCCTGCCTTAGCTTTCTTTTCCTATAAATAACTCAAATACTGGCCTGAATCAACTATGTATCCAGTCTGCTGTGCTATAAATAAAACCCTTCTTTCCATTGTTCTAGAAAAATCTACAATGTTCCCACATGTTGAACTATAACAATTATAAAGCATTATATATTTCTAGTCTAGGGTTACAATCAACAATAATCAAGCAATGTTTAAGATTGATTCTACCAAATATTTTGTTAACCATGTAATTATATCTAGAGAGTCAGTGTCAGAATTACCATGTTTTTTCCATAGGAATGCTTCACATACACTGCTAATTTGAAGGGCTCAAAGCGGCATTTCAAACAGAATCTTCTACTGTATTAATCGAATCTTAAACATCTTGTTGACAGATTCAGAAGAAACATCCTTCTCACCTACATATAAAACCCTATCCTTTTCCCAGCTCACAACCCTAAATTCCAGCAACATAAACCTTAACCCAATAAAAGACCATGGGCAGACAATTTATGGTTTACAATGAGAACATGAGAGCTTTCTGAATAAACAATGAACTTAAAAGACTTTGTGGAAAGGGCAAGAGGATCTTGGATGGAGTCACTGCATAACCAACAGTAGTGGCACCAAGAGGTCAAAAATTTTTTCCAGCAAAGTTTGCAAAGATACCATTAAGTTAGAATCAAAAAGCTCTGCCTCTCAAAAACTGTTACTCTGTACACCATGCAATAAGAAGTTCATTTTAATCCTGAAACTTACAATTTTCATGACCCATTATAAGGTGTTAGCCAACTCTGAATCAAAGTAAAAATCAAAGCCAGATGTTAACACACCAGCCGAACTGCAAATAGTTTCCCATAGGGATGTGCTGATTGATAGCAAAGAGCCGAGAAATCTGCTGGTCATCACAAGGGGTATATATACAGAGGTTTATGTACATTAAAGAAACTTGCAAAGAATAGAAAAAAACTCCACTACCCAGAAAGGAGATTAAAAATAGAGTAACCAGCCTTATTTTTAGCCCAGGCTTTGTATATTATTAGCCTTGAAAATGAGGAGGTTGAAAATAAGCAAAAAGTGATGAAAACTAGTGAAGGACTGTGAAACATACATGTAATCTTTTTCTATATAGAAACAATTTCAGATTTTAAGTGCAGAAATGAGAAAGAAAAACATTACAGATCAGCCAATTCAAGCATCCAATTGTTCATTCGATGACAAATGCAGCAAATTTTAAAGTCACAGGACAGCTTCAGGACAGCTTCTCCTTGTCATGGAACTTGTCCAAACTCTGCTATGCCTATTACTCTACGTATGCTGAGGGAATGTGAATTAATTTTATTATTATCTTAAGTAAAGTGATGTCAAAAGCTAAGTGTCTGCAGTCCCCCAAAATGACTAAATGCACCAAAATCCAAACTGCACTGTTTTATTTATGATCTATAAAATGGTACTCTTTAGCACACTAATCAGCTAGGACTGCCTTTCTATCTCTAAGGGAAAAAACGTGCACATCTATGAATTCCCAGATGCGTTCTGTTTCTTGTTTTTATTAAAAGGAGCCTTTGCAATACCTGTGTCTATCATCCTCTATGAAAATAAGCATTATTTTCATAAAAGCATCATTTTTTTTTTTTTGTAGCTTTTGGCCGGAGCTGGGTTTGAACCTGCCACCTCTGGCATATGGGGCAGACGCCCTACTCCACTGAGCCACAGGCACCGCCCAAAGCATCATATTTTTATATATGTATAGATACACAGCAAATATACATTTGCTATATAATTATTAAATCTTTCTGAAAAGCTAAATTTGGACCACAGAAATTGTTGTTCCAATGTCAGAAGAACCAAAAGGAAACAAGTGAAGAGTCTGGGTTGTCAGTGATCCATCACTGTTCCTGCACTACCTCTTTTCCAAGACAGTTAAGGTGTAAAGAATTACTTCTTTTACTTACGTTTAGCCTTCTCGGTGGAGGTGGTTCAGAAGAATTGCAGGCTACATTTGAACAGGGTGGGCATTTGGTTTCATCTATCATCATGAAGGTATCATAGACACCATCCCCCAATCTAGTCGAAAGGATTATAGATAAAAAATCTGTCAGTAGCTGAAGAATATAAATTTGTATTTCCAAAATATCCTGTGTCTTAAGTGCTTCGTATCTGCTACAAGGAACTATAACAGAAACAAATGTCTACACTGCATTTTGGTGTTCAGCACAAACAACTGAGGTATTTGGCAGAACACATGAGATCCAACTTTTCTTTTCCTTTTTTAAAGAAAGAACAGGGCCAGGTGCAGTGGCTCATACCTGTAATTCTAGCACTTTGAGACTGCTTGAGCTTAGGAGTTCCAGACCAGCCTGAGCAAGAGTGAGACACACTCTCTATTGAAAAAGGAGTAAAGGCGAGACAAAAAACTAGCTGGGTGTTGTGGTGGTGCCTGTAGCCTCAGCTACTCAGGAGGCTGAGGCAAGAGGATTGATTGCTCAGGCCCAAGAGTTTGAGGTTGCTGTTAGCTATATGACACCAGGGCATTCTACCCAGGGCAACGGAGTCAGACTCTGTCGGGGGGGGGGGGGGGGGGGAAGAAAGAGAGTGAGAAAGGGAGGGACTGAATTTCTTGGTTTGTATTTTAAAATAGGTCTTACTTTCTGAATGCTGTTTAAAAAAATATGAACTATCAGCTCGGTGCCTGTGGCTCAACGGGTTAAGGCGCCAGCCACGTACACCTGAGCTGGCGGGTTCGAATCCAGCCTGGGCCTGCCAAACAATAATGACGGCTGCAATCAAAAAATGGCCGGGCGTTGTGGCGGGCGCCTGTAGTCCCAGCTACTTGGGAGGCGGAGCCAAGAGACTCGCTTGAGCCTGGGAATTGGAGGTTGCTGTGAGCTGTGATGCCACAGCACTCTATCCAGGGTGACAGCTTGATGCTCTGTCTAAAAAAAAAAAAAAAAAAAATATGAACTATCAAACGCACCTCATCTAACTTACTACTTGAAAATGAAGGCTAGTTTGAATGTGAAGTGTAAAAACCAAAATAAGAAAAAATAACAAGAGGTTAGTTGCTTTTTCAAAGTCAGACATCTGGATTCCAATCTCAGCTCCAATACTGACGGTGCTACCTTCCCCTCTGAGCCTCCACATTTTAATGGGAAGAACCTTTTCAGTCGATACATTTCTAGGTCTTACAGGCAAGAAATAAAACGCCTTTTTAGGGCTGTCTTCTCTTTATTTATTTATGTGCTCAACTTACTTACATCTGCCTAATTTGTAGAAAAACACAATGAATACTATAGCAAACACTAAATTTAAAAATGTACTGCATTTATGTACTGCGGATGGTGGAGACAAAATGCTAAATGATGGAGAGTTATTTCTCTATTATTTAACAGTGTGGCTACACCACTGTAAGAGAACACAAAAGCCAGATTTATTTAATCCACAAGATGGCCCTGAATAATGTATTTCATCTGCTACCAAGATCAGTGGGTTTCCCGGTCACACACATCATTAGCATTTCACTGTATCATTTTACACGATACACAGTGAATACAACAGTAATGATGCAGGGGTAAAAATTTTTTAATGTCTTTTTTAAAATGTCCTAGAATATTTTACTCGCCTTTAAAAACTGGTTTGTTAAATTAGTTCTAGAGTTTTCCCGATGGATGTTTTATAGGAACACAAAAAGTTAAAAAAAGAAAAACCTACTACAAATATTTTTGGAACGTTCTCTTTTTAAAAAACATGTTCACATTCTTACAGAATAATGAGAATTATTTTTAACCGGGAACTGCTTCACCAACAGAAACTAAATATTCCGTATATAACTGACCCTTTGCCTTAAGCTTGATAAAACAAACGGGACAAGTGTCCACGTTCACAGAGAAACAGACACAGAAGACCAGCAAGATTTCCTAACAGCCAAAGGAAATGAACAGCAGGAAGCCTCCATGCAAATAAAGCGGGGGGCGCTTCTTTCTATTTAGGTGTAAAATAAATGGTAGGTGCGGAATCTCTCAAAATAGGATTCGGAGAAAGCCCCACCCAGTACAGCCCCAAACCTGCACAGCAGAAGGCAGACCGCACTCCCCACAGCAAAGCCTCGAAAGTTCAGCCTCTAAGCAACAGGGCTTCTTTCAAAGATACTGCTCCTCGGCTTCCTTAGTTTGTCAAAAAGCCCCACAAGAAGTCCTAGGTTTTCAGAGTCCCTTACCACGTACTGCCGATCTAAGGCATTAGAGATAATCCAAGAGTGGAAACTCTTCTTCTAACTCTGCTGTAGCCTCTTCCCCAGTTCACAGTGGGAGGAGGCGCTGATGGAGAGGAAGCGGGGCCGGTCCCCGGGAGCGAGTCTGACCCCTTCCCTCGTTCCCCCGGCTGGGGACTTGCTCAGCCGTGGGCTTCCCCGCCCCCCGGCCTCGCCTGCCGGCTCCAGCAGCTCACTTGGGCGCCCCCAGCCCGTTACCCGTGGCGTCGTTACCTCCGCTGCTGGGGCGGGAGCCCGGCCCCGGGTGGCCCCGCATCCTTCCGCCCGGGCCCGCGAGCCGTGCCCCCCATCAGCTAGCTCGGGACCCCGTGGGGGGAGGGGCGGCGGTTGGAGGGTCCGGCGGGGCGCGTCCACCTGCGCGGTGACTGCAGACTCCAAGGCGTGATCTTCCCCGGGGACTCTGAGCCAGACACTGCAGCTCCGCGCGCCTTAGCTCGCGACTGGCCCCGGCCAGGAGGGGGAGAGGCGCAGCGGCAGGGGTGGGAGGGGGAGCTGTCTGGTCGCCTGGCAACCGCGGCACGCCCGGGAAACGCCTCTTTGCTACTGCGCGCTGACGCACAGGGGCGGAGCCAGAGGCCCAGCCCAGCGTCCCGGCCGCGCGGCGTTCCCCTCCAGCTGGAGGCCGGGGTCTTGTCGCTGGCTCCGGAGGTGGGAGGCGAAGGGCTCACAGGTTAAGCGGCAGGGTTTTCTGGAGGCGATTCGAGGGCAGAGCACAAGTCTGAGAGAGAGGAGAAAAGACCCTGGTGCTGGGTGGGGGAAGGTAGCAATTAGCATGTAACGTGTGTCCCAGAAGTGCGGCCCGCCCCTCCCTCTCCACCGTCTTTTAAGTAGCACGTTGCACTCCGGAATTCTAAACCCTTCCCTTCAATATGAATTTAAAATTAATTTAAAAATACGTATATTGCTTTAGTCTTTCCTTCTGCCGGGCATCCCTTCGGAGGGTAATGAGTTGCGTAAGAAAGCAGTAATAGTAAACCCATTTATTAACACAGTACTTGAACTTGTGAACATTCTTTTATTTAATCTCAGTAACGATACCAGATAACATCCTTTTATAAATTTAGCTAGAATCCAGAATTGAAGCTGGGGTTTATCTGAGTTCCGTGCAAATAGAGTGCCACTGATGATAGGGCTCAAGGAGCCATTTTTCAGATCAAGACACTGAGGCCAGCAGAGCAGTGCTTCATGATCAGCAAGTGACGAAGCCTGAACTAGAAGGTTCAAATGGCCTGCTTTCCCGCTGCACCAGACCCCTAGGAAAGACGTTTCTGTCTTCTATCCTAGGATTGTGTGCAAATGTGTTGTTTTCCATTTCTGAAAATTTAAGACACCTCACTAACACTAGAGTTAAGTAGATTTCCATTTCTGGAACAAAAGAGAGAAGGAAGGAGGGTAAAACGCGAAAACAAGTGTTGTTTTCTTGAGTGTGGCATACAGTCGGATTTTCCAGACCTGCAAAGCACCAGGCCGCTTGATGCTCCCGAAGAGAACCAAACGTTCTCAAGATGCAGAACACGGGCGCCACCTGGTGGGATTTGGCACTCATTCTCCCACGTCCACAAAGAACACGCCCATACATATTAAAAATTTCACCTAAGGCTCATTTCCGTGAGACTAAAAGTTATATTTCCTGTTCTCATGCCTCCAAGTAAAAATCCCCCTAAAGATTCAAAGTCTCTCTTCACTCTATAAATTAAGAATCTATCTTAATTTAGGGAAGTTTGAGGGTTTGGGGAACTTCATTCTTTGTGATCAATTTTGCTTTAGCCTACTCTATGATAAAAAATGTAAATAAAAAAGGTTTCCTTCCACGAAGATTTTTTATAAATTTCTAGTTTTATAAATATACTTCTAATTTTTGCCTCCCCTTGCCCCCACTCTACAACCAGAACAATCCTGCTTTCCAAGGAGTCTGTATTTGAGCTCTCAGGAAGCTTTTGTTTGAAGAGTTCCACAGCAACAAAAAGGTTGAACTAGATTGTTGTTGAAGTCCCTTCCAGCATAAGATTGCTAAATTCTGTTAAACATTCCCTGTTCTTAGTACACATGTGGACACCTCTGATTACTGCCCTAAATAGATGAATTGGACTTGCCCCTACAAGTTTTCTTACCTCATTCTGAATCACTGCTCTTGAGAGGATTGCATCCCTACTCTGTGTTTAAGACACATCTTCCAATTCAAGCTGAAGCATTCCTGCTTCCCTCCCTGCTTCTAAGGTGGGAAATACAGTTTTCCATTGTCTTTACCCAACTGTTCCATAGTCAGGGGAAGGAAGACTTCTTAAGGGTGCTGGAGCTTCATAAATTTCTGACTTTAGTGACCCAAGTACTTCCCAATGTTTCTTCAAAGAGCCTGTTTCCTGTGCTATGGCTAGGTTAAAGTCAAATAAAGGACCAGCCATGGTGACTCATGCCTGCAATCCTAGCACTCTGGGAGGCCAAGCAAAGGGATACCCCATCTCTACTAAAAATAGAAAAATTAGCCAGGCATGGTGGCACACTCCTGTAGTCTCAGATACTTGGGAGGCTGAGTCAGGAGGATCCTTGAACTCAGGAGTTTAAGGTGTGAGCAAGGCTTTAAGCTAGGCTGATGACATGGCACTCTAGCCCCAGCTACAGAGCAAGACTCTGTCTCAAAAAAAAAAGAAACCCACTAAAGGATCTAGCAGGAACCTCCACACCCATGTTGGACAGCTGCCCTGTGTCCTCCAGCTCTTGAGCAGCTTCCACACCTTTCATACGCTTTCTTCCCCTCCAAAGCATCATTCATGAGTAGGGAGAAATCACTATTGTCTTTCTTCATGAAGTTAAAGCCAAACTGTACTCACCACAGGTTAGCCAAAAGTGATAACAGATGTCTGTATGTCCTTTGAAGTCAGTTCTAAGACATCTGCAAGATGAGAAACCTGCCAGTTCTATCATACCTACGAAATAAGGAAATAAAAAAAGCAACTATTTCAGGATTTTTAAAAAAACCATTGGAATATTAAGAATGTGATCATAGACGTTTCAAATGCATAGATTAATAATATATCTGTGTGGCCAAATGTGACAACATTTACCTGGAATTTTGTGATGAAACAGTTGTTGGTGGGTTAAGTTTGAAATCATTTCACTGGTACACGTTTCTTTACAAAATGGGCTACAACGCTTTCAATGACATATGCATCACAAAATTGGAATACATTTTAAAAAATTATTTATTGAGGTCGGCCACAGTGGCTATAACACTAGCACTCTGGGAGGCTAAGGCAAGTGAATTGCTTGAGCTCAGGAGTTCTAGATCAACCTGAGGAAGAGCAAGACCCCATCTCTAAAAATAGTTGGGCACTGTGGTAGGCACCTATAGTCCCAGCTACTCGGGAGGCTGAGGCAAGGGGATTGCTTGAGCCGAAGAGTTTGAGATTGCTGTGAGCTATGACCATTTGAGCCCAAGAGTTTGAGGTTGCTGTGAGCTATAATGCCATGGCACTCTACCTAGGGTGACAGAGACTCTGTCTCAAAGAAAAAAAATGTTACTTGGTGAGAACCTACAAAAGTCACTATTTTCCATAAGCTATATTAACCACAATTTTATCTGTGCTCCTGAGACATATACCTGCTACTTTTTTCCTGAAACACAGAAATCTAGCTCATTGAAACACTGAAATCATGTCTTGTTTTCCTGGAAGCTCAGAAAACTGTCTCTCTACTGAGCCCCAGGAACATTCTGTTCTTACTCCCTCCCCTGTGCCTCAACATTTGAGAAATGCTCCCATTAGTACGTCTAAATCTTGAAACAATAAAGCAAACAAAAGCACTACCCACAGTACTGTAGTTTAGTACCGCCTCTTCCGGTACTATGCACACTTGTTTCTGTGTCTCCTAAGCCCTGAAATTTGTCCTTATTAATCCCAAACCCAGAAACATTTTTATTTTTCTAAAATTTCTACTACCCCTTTTTTGTTTTTTCTCTGGCATCTTCTGAACCAAGACCAGTTCTATCTACAGCCCCTAAGGGGTGTAGGACACTATACTTCCTTATTTTGTTTTATTTTATCTTAAGAGATTTAGGGGGTACAAATTATTTTCTTGTTACATCGATAAATTGTCTAGTGATGAAGTGTAGGTAGTCTTTTAGTGTATTGGTCACCTGAATAGTGTACATGATTGAAACTACACTTCTTAAAACCTAACCAGACTCTTTCTAATCATCATTACCTTTTGCTAAGTATTTATCATGTCTCAATCACCATCTGAAGTGCTTAAATGTATTTGCTCATTTAAGATTTCCAGTAGTCCTGTGAGATAGGTATTGTTTCCATCGCACACTTCAAAAACCAGTCTCAGATTAATAACTTGCCCAGGGGCACCCAGCTAGTAAATGGCAAACTGGAATTCAAACTCTGGGCTGTTTGATCTTAAAACTCAGTCCCTTGATCCCTGCATTCTGCCTGTATTTCCCAAACCTGGAGGGATGGCTAAGACTAGACCACTGGCACTTAAATTCTGTGATGTAGTTTCCCTTGATTTAAGATTATGAAATGCAGTAAACAATGGTTCCCAAAAGATGTCCACATCTTAATCCCCAGAATCTCTGACTATGTCCCCTTACTTGGCAAAAAGAGAGTTTGCAAATGTGATGGAGTTCAGGATCTTGAGATGAGGAGATTTTTCTAGTTTATCTGAGTAGGCCCACGGTAATCACAAAGGTCCTTGTAAGATGGAAGGGGAAAGGAGGAGTGTGAGAGAGAAATGTGGCAATGAACGCAGAGGTCAGAGAGAAAGATTTGAAGAGGCTGTTGTTCTTGAAGATGGAGAAAGGGGCCACGGGCCAAGAATGAAGGTGTGCTCTAGAAGCTGGAAAAGGCCAGGGAACAAATTTTCCTCTAGACTCTAGGGCTATGTCTACAGCCCTGTCACCACCTTGATTTTAAGACTTCTGACTTTCAGAACTGTAAGAAAGTAATGATAAGTTTGTGTTGTTTTAAGCTACTACATTTGTTGTGACTTGTTACATTAAAGCTTAGGAACCTTGGTACTGTGGTACATTGAATATGGCCACACATTCCTTGCAGCTGCTTCGAGAGAGTGGTGGAAACCTTTTATTTTTTTCTTTTTTCCTTGTATCTGACTAGCTATGTATCCTGCTTTGACCAATAAAGGGTGACAGAATAGATCTTCTGTAATTTTGGAGCAGGCCTGAGGCGTCCTTGCCCCTTCCCCTCACTTGCCTTTAGATGCTGCCACCTTGTGGACAAGCCTGGGTGAGATCTCTGGTGTCTTCCAACACCAGCTGCCAGGTGAGTGACAGGAGTCATCCAGCAGGATTGAGTTCCCAGATCAAACAGCCAGAGGAGTACCCCAAACAAAGCTAATTTAGGGGGTTGAATCCAGTCCAAAGCAACAGTCCCTTGAGCCCTTGTGAGCAAATAAAATAAAATAATAGATAAATGATATAAATGAGTACTTTTGAAAAATACCACTTCCTGCCTACCTTCTATCCCACCAGGTCAAATGATGCAAAATGTCTTGGTAAGCAGCTCTGCCGATCCTTTTGTTGTAGCTGTCATTCATCAGTCAGGTTCAGAAATCGTTAGTGGAGACCTTGGAGACCAAGTCCTACTGGGGAAACTGGAACTTAGAAACCCACTGCGCCCACTCTATTTATTGCAGCTAAGGCAAGGAACTAGTTTTCTCTTCACCACCTATCAGATTAGGGCTTTATCTTTTTTCTTTCTTCTTTTTTCTTTTTTATCAGCATAACAAAGAAACTTTATTTCAGAACAAAGGGAAAGTTTAAAGCACTTCCAAAGAGAATGGCAAGTGGGTCCCTCTCATGATGAAGAAGAGGTTAAGAGAGATCAAGTTTAGGATTCTTTCTTATTACAAATATCAAAAAATCCAACTGAAGCTGCTGAAAGAAAAGGTACTATATACATGTTCAAATAGTCTTTAAGTTAAAAAAATTTTTTTTAAAGCAGAGGGCTAAAGTTAGGTATGATGTGTGTCTGTTCTCCATTTCATGGCTCTGTATCCCAACTTGCTGGCTTCGCTCTCAGGCTTCTTTTCTATAAGCAAGATGACAACTGTTCTGGGTTCAACTCAGTAGAAGAGTTCTCTCAGTCCTCCTCACAATATCACTGTATTTCACTGGCTTTGGGTCCATCCTTAAACCAAAACTGTGGCCAGGAAAATTTAGTGCTGTGATTGGTTAGGCCTGAGCCTCTTGGACCCAGCAGCAGTGTCACCTGGAGTACATTGGACAGGATAGTTAGGAAGACAGTGGTTCTACAGAGTAAAGTTGCTATAGTGGGTTCCAAAAAAGAGATAAGGGAATATTGCACAGCAAAAATAACAATTATTACTATGGCTAAATATCAGAAATCAGCGTATCTGTGTCTTAAATATTGTAACTCCACGTCAGGGTCACCTGGTTATTGGAAATCTTTAAAATTCTCAAATCTCAAGAGCCTGAACACAAGACCTCTAAATGAATCTCACCATGTCATTGAATGATGGAAGGCAGATTCCCCTCCAACTCAAAAATGACCCTCAAGCTCTATGAAACAATTCTTTTTTTTTTTTTTTTTTTTTTGTTGAGACAGAATCTTACTTTGTCACCCTTGGTAGAGTGCTGTGGCATAGCTCACAGCAGCCTAAAACTATTGGGTTCAAGTGATCCTCTTGCCTCAGTTTTTCATTTTCAGTAGAGATGGGGTCTCTCTCTTGCTCAGGCTGGTCTCTAAATTGTGAACTCAAGCGATCCACCTGCCTTGGCCTCCCAGAGCGCTAGGATTACAGGTCTGAGCCATCACACCTGGTCTAGTAAAACAATTCTTTTTTTTTTTTTTATTGAGACAGAGCCTCAAGCTGTCACCCTGGATAGAGTGCTATGGCATCACAGCTCACAGCAACCTCCAATTCCTGGGATCAAGCGAGTCTCCTGCCTCTTCCTCCCAAGTGGCTGGGACTACAGACGCCCGCAACAACTTTGGTTGTAGCCGTCATTGTTGTTTGGCGGGCCCGAGCTGGATTTGAACCCGCCAGCTCAGGTGTACGTGGCTGGCGCCTCAGTCCATTGAGCCACAGGCGCCGAGCCAAGTAAAACAATTGTTGAAGTATTTCCCATGCCCGGTCATCGAAGCCCTTGAGACAGAAGCCCCGCTGCTATGTCTCCTCTAACTTCATCCGCCCCTCTGCAGCAAAAGCTGGATTGAGGGGTATTCGAATCACACATTTTCCTGGGAAGCTAATCCATTAAGGAAGTTAAAACTAGCCGGAGATGTAAGACGTAGAATATTGTTTTTATTTAGATTATACTCATGGAGACCACCATATGTGCCTGAACAAAATACTTGAATAAACCCCTAGTGAGAACAATTGGGAGGCAGGGTTACAACTCCCAAGAGGCAGTAAAAAGAACAAAACAAAACAAAACAAAAAACCTCTGATGATTTCTAAACTTCCCTCTGAGGCGAGCGGGTCCAGTTGTCTGCAGAGATTTGTAGGTCTCAAGCTGGATATCCTCTTCTGTGCCCTTTCTTCTGCCCAGGCCAATCCCTTCTGTAAATAATGATGAACAAATATCTAGGATCAGGAGAAATCCAGGTATTTCCACAAGCCCTGATTATAATGATCTGTATAAAGGTCTGTCTCCCTTCTTTAAATGAAGACCTTGTTTTGTTAATCTTCATACTCCATATTCCCCATTCCACACACAGCGCTCGGCACATAGTAGGCTCTCAGCAAAGATGCCAATGTCACCAGAATTTTAGAAGCTATACTTCGATAAATGGATGTTTCTGACTTAATTTCTCCTGGTCTCTTAAAATTGTACTTGCTGGTCACCCTGATGTGAGTCTTCACTTTCGTTTTTTGCTTGCTTACTTGCTCGCTATTTAAGACAAAAGCCTGTTCTCGTCCTTGTAGCTTGGAAATACACACAGTCTACCTTGCCTGTTCTCCACTACCCAAGAATCATGTTCTTAACTCACAGCCATTAAATTTATACCTTTTAAGCCGGGCGCAGTGGCTCACACCTGTAATCTTAGCGCTCTGGGAGGCTGAGGTGGGTGGATTGTTGAGCTCAGGAGTTTGAGACCAGCCTGAGCAAGAGCAAGACCCTGTCTCGACTAAAAATTGAAAAAAAAAAATATCTGGGTGTGGTGGCACATGCCTTTAGTCCCAGCTCCTGGGGAGGCTGAGGCAAGAGGATCTCTTGAGCCCAAGAGTTTGAAGTTGCTGTGAGCTGTGGCAACATTAACAGCATTCTACCCAGGGCAACAGAGTGAGACTCTTTCT
>CAUYRH010141866.1:0-36475 GCA_963574655.1 Perodicticus potto | reverse complement strand
ACAATTGGATTTAACAGACATCTACACAACATTCCATCCTAACAAAACTGAATACACATTCTTCTCATCAGCCCATGGAACATCCTCCAAAATTGATCACATCTTAGGTCACAAGTTTAACCTCAGCAAATTTAAAAGAATAGAAATTATTCCTTGCATCTTCTCAGACCATCATGGAATAAAATTTGAACTCAGTAACAACAGGAATCTGCATACTCATACAAAATCATGGAAATTAAATAACCTTATGCTGAATGATAGCTGGTTCATACATGAGATTAAGAAGGAAATTGCCAAATTTTTGGAACAAAATGATAATGAAGACATGAATTACCAGAACCTCTGGGATAATGCAAATGCAGTCCTAAGTAGGAAACTTAGAGCACTGCAAGCCTTCCTCAAGAGAATGGAAAGAGATGAAGTTAACAACATAGTGGGACATCTCAAGCAACTGGAAAAGGAAGACTATTCCAATCCCAAATCCAGCAGAAGAAAATAAATAGCCAAAATTAGAGCAGAATTAAATGAAACTAAAAACAAAAGGATTATACAACAGATCAATAAATCAAAAAGTTGGTTTTTTGAAAAGGTCAATAAAATAGATAGCATTTGGCTATCCTAACCTGGAAAAAAAGAGTAAAATCTCTAATTTCATCAATCAGAAATGGCAAAGATGAAATAACAACAGACTCCTTAGAAATTAAAGAATCCTTAATGAATATTACAAGAAACTCTATTCTCAGAAATACGAAAATCTGAAGGAAATGGACCAATACTTGAAAGCACGCCACCTTCCTAGACCTAGCCAAAATGAAGTGGAAATGTTGAACAGGCCTATATCAAGTTCTGAAATAGCGTCAACTATACAAAATCTCCCTAAAAAGAAAAGCTCATGGCAAAATGACTTCACATCAGAATTCTACCAAACCTTTAAAGAGAAGCTAGTACCTATATTACTCAACCTTTTCCAAAATACAGAAAAAGAAGTAATGCTATCCAACACCTTCTATGAAGCAAACATCACCTCGATCCCTAAACCAGGAAAGACCCAGCAAGAAATGAAAGTTATAGACCAATATCTGTAATGAATATTGATGAAAAAATATTCTACAAGATCTTAGCAAACAGAATCCACCAACACATCAAACAAATTATACACCATGACCAGTGGGTTTTATCCCAGGGTCTCAAGTATGGTTCAATATACATAAATCTATAAATATAATTCTTCACATAAACAAAATAAATAACAAAGACCATATGATTCTCTCAATTGATGCAGAAATCTTTTGATAATATCCAGCATCCATTCATGATCAGAACACTTAAGAAAATTGGTAAAGAAGGGAAATTTCTTAAACTGATAGAGGCCATCTACAGCAAACCCACACACAATATCATATTGAATGGAGTTAAATTGAAAATCTTTGCCACTCAGATCACGAACCAAGCAAGGTTGCCCATTATCTCCACTGCTTTTTAACATTGTAATGGAAGTCTTAGCTATCACAATTAGGCAAAAAATGGTGATCAATTGTGTCCATATAGGGTCGGAGGAGATCAAACTTTCACTCTTCACAGATTATATGATTGTATATCTGGAAAACACCAGGAATTATACTACAAAACACCATGGATCTCTACAAAAAAGAGATCAAGGAATACAGCAGCATCTCAGGTTACAAAATCAACACTCATAAATCTGTAGCCTTTATGTATACCAACAATAGTCAAACTGAAAACACAGTCAAGGGCTCTATTCCATTCACAATAGTGCCAAAGAACATGAAATATTTGGGAGTTTACCTAACAAAGGACATGAAAGATCTCTATAAAGAGAACTATGAAACTAAGAAAAAAATAGCTAAAGATGTCAACAAATAGAAAAACATATCATGCTCATGGCTGGGAGGAATCAACATTGTTAAAATGTCGATATTACACAAAGCAATACACAATTTTAATGCAATCCCTATTAAAGATCCACCATCATACTTTAAAGGTCTTAAGAAAACAATACTTTGTTTTATATGGAATCAGGAAAAAACCTCCAATAGCCAAGATATTACTCATAAATAAAAGCAAAGCAGGAGTAATCAAGCTAACACACCTCAGATTATACTATAATTCGATAGTGATCAAAACTGCATGGTACTGGTACAAAACCAGAGAGGTAGATGTATGGAACAGAATGGAGAACCAAGAGATGAACCCAGCTACTTACCATTATTTGATCTTTGATAAGCCAATTAAAAACATCCAGTGGGGGAAAGATTCCCTATTTAACAAATGGTGCTGGGTGAACTGGCTGGTGACCTGTAGAAGCCCATATGGACCCACACCTTTCACCATTAACTAAGATAGACTCTCACTGGATTAAAGATTTGAACTTAAGACGTTAAACTGTAAAAATACTAAAAGAAAGTGCAGGGAAAACACCTGAAGAAATTGACCTGGGTGAATATTTTATGAGGAGGACCCCCTGGGCAATTGAAGCAACACCAAAAATACATTACTAGGACCTGATTAAACTAAAAAACTTCTGCACAGCCAGAAACACAGTAAGTAAAGCAAGCAGACAGCTCTCAGAATGGGAGAATATATTTGCAGGTTATGTCTCCAACAAAGGTTATATAACCAGACTCCACAGAGAACTCAAACATATTAGCAAGAAAAGAATAAGTGATCCCATCTCAGGGTGGGCAAGGGACTTGAAGAGAAATTTCTCTGCAGAAGACAGGCTCACGGCTTAAGACACATGAAAAAATGTTCATCATCCTTAATCAACAGAGAAATGCAAATCAAAACTACTTTGATGTATCATCTAACTCCAGTAAGATTAGCCCACATCACAAAATCCCCAAACCAGAGATGTTGGCATGGATGTGGAGAAAAGGGAACACTTCTACACTGCTGGTTGGAATGCAAACTAATATGTTCCTTTTGGAAAGATGTTTAGAGATCACTAAGGGATCTAAAAATAGACCTGCCATTTGATCCTTCAATTCCTCTACTAGGTATATTTCCAGAAGACCAAAAATCACTTTATAACAAAGATAATTGCATGAAAATGTGTATTACAGCCCAATTCATAATTGCTAAGTCATGGAAGAAACCAAGTGCCCATCGACCCATGAACGGATTAATAAATTGTGGTATATGTACACCATGGAATATTATGCAGCCTTAAGAAATGATGGGGACTTTACCTGTTTCATGTTTACATGAATGGAGCTGGAACATATTCTTCTTAGCAAATAGGGATAATAAATTGGTAGGAAAATAGAAGGCCGACTAGAAAAAAGCTCTTTAATGAAAAATTACCTCTGAGACCAAAGGTTCACAGAAAGTTGAAAAATACTGATGTTATCAAGAACTTCAAGTAGACGCAGAACAAAAAAGTCTATACAGAGGTTCAGAAGAGGAGGAGTTCTTGAATGAAGGTTACAGAATAATGCTCTGGAGTAGATACATCCAACCCTGTTCCAGACAACCTAGGTTGAAGTAAGTGGAAAAAAACAGAAGCTTTCTTTTACAAAAGGATAAGAAAGCATTTTGATACTGATACAAAATATTGTATGTATTTATGGGGTACAAGTGAGTATTTGTTATATGCACAGGATGTGCAATGATTAAGTAAAGGTATTTAGGGTGTCTACCACTTTAAGTATTTATCTTTTTTGTGTGTTTGTAAAATTTCATGTCCTCTCTTCTAGCTAGTTTGAAATATACAATGCATTGTTGCTAACTATTTATAATCACCCTCCTCTGCTATCAAATATTGGGGCTTATTTGTTCTTTCAAACTATATATTTATACCCACTAACCATCTTTCTTTATTCTTTTTCATACCCACACAACCTTCCTAGCCTCTAGTAGCTAATATTCTATTCTCTATCTCCATGAGATCATATTATATTTTAGCTTCCAAATACGAATGAGAATATGTAATATACGTCTTTCTGTGTCTAGCTCATTTCACTTAAGATAATGAGTTTCAGGTCCATACATATTGCTGCTAATAACATAATGCATTCTTATTTATAGCTGAATAGTATTCTGTTATGTATATATATACACACCACATTTTATCTATTTGTCTCTTGATGGACAAAGGCTTGATTCCATATCTTTGCTATCATAAATAGTGCTGTAATAAACATGAGAGTGCAGGTATAACTTTGATATAGAGATTTTTTTTTTCTTTGGGTAAATACCCATCAGTGGGATTGCTGGATTTTATGGTAGTTAATGTTTAGTTTTTTGAGAAATCTCTGTACTATTTTCATAGTGTTGTCCTAATAACGTTGCCACCAACAGGGTATGAGACTTTCCTTTCTTGGCATCCTTGCTAGCATCTGCTATGTTTTGTCTTTTTAATAATAGTTATTCTAACTGGAATAAGGTGATATCTCATTGTGGCTGTGGTTTGCATTTATCCAGTGCTTGGCAAAGTTAAGAATTTTTACATAAACCTGTGCCATTTGTATGTCTTCTTTTAAGAAATGTCTGTTCATGTCCATGGCTCAATTTTTAGTGGGATTATTGTATTTATTATTGAGTTATTTGAGTTCCTTGTATATTCTGGCTATTGGTTCCTTATCAGACAAATAGCTTGTAAACATTTTCTCACATTCGGCAGGTTGTTTTTCATCTTTGATTGTTTCCTTTGCTGTGAAGAATCTTTTTAGTTTTAGTCCCATTTGTCTTTTTTGTTATAGTTGTCTGTACTTTTGAGATTTTAGTGGTGAGATCATTGCTTAGATAAATGTTTTGAAGTGTTTACATTGTTTCTAATAGTTTTATAGTTTCATGTCTTATGTTTAAGTCTTTAACCCATCTTGAGTTGATTTTTCTGCTAGGGGAAAGATAAGAGCCAAGTTTCATTTTTATGTATACGAATAGCCAGTTTTCCCTGCACCATGTACTTTTTGTTTGTTTGTTTTTGACTGTCAAGGAAGAAAGGATTTATTTCAGAGGGAAGGGTGCGTTAACTGGGTCCCTGCACCATGTACTTTTTGTTTGTTTATTTTTGACTGTCAAGGAAGAAAGAATTTATTTCAGAGGGAAGGGTGCGTTAACTGGGTCCCTGCACCATTTATTGAAAGGGGTGTTCTTTCCCCAGTGTAAATTCTTGATACCTTTGATGAAAATCACCTGGATGTAAATACATGGATTTATTTCTGGACTCTTCATTCTGTTCCATTGATCTGGTGTCTTTTCTACACCAATATCATACTCTTTTTGTTACTATTGGCTTGTAATATATTTTCAAGTCAGGCAGTGTGATGCCCCTGGCTTTGTTCTTTTTGTTTAGGATTTCTTTGGCTGTTCGGGTTATTTTTTTTTAATTCCATATGAATTTTAGAATTGTTTTTTCTTTCTTTCTATGTTAATTTGTTTGTTTTGAGACCAAGTCTTACTCTGTCACCCTGGTACAGTGTTCTGGTGTCATCATAGCTTATAGCAACTTCATACTTTTGAGCTCAAACAATCTGCTTGCCTGAGCCTCTCGAATAGCTGGGACCATAGATGCCCAACACTATGCTTGTATGTTTTGCTGTTTTTAATAGAGATGGGGGCCTCACTCTAGCTCAGACTGGGGTCTTGAACTGCTGAGCTCAAAGGTTCCACCTTGGACTCCAAGAGTGCTAGGATTACAGCTGTGAGCCACCACGCCCAGCCAGGATTGTTCTTTGTAATTCTGTGAAAAACGATACTGATATTTTAATACAGATTGTATAAAATCTGTAGATTGCTTTGGGAAGTATGGTTATTTTAATGATACTAGCTCTTCTGATCCATGACCATCTGATGTCTTTTCATTTGTTTATGTCCGCTTTAATTTTCCTCATCAGTTCTCCTTGTAGAGATCTTTTAGTTAAATTTACACCTAGGTAGCTTATTTTTTTGCAGCTGTTTTAAATGGTATTGTCTTCTTGATTTCTTCGTCAGGAAGATCATTATTGGTATATGGAAATGCTAATGAGTTTTGCATGTTGATTTCTTTTGTTTTAGGGGGTTGGAGAGCAGAGTTTCTTTTGGAGTAGAGTACAGTTGGGTTATCATAGCTCACAGCAACCTCAAACTTCTGGGCTCAAATAATCCTCTTGCCATCAGCCTGGGAGCTGGGACTATAAGCACATGCCACCACGTCTGTCTAATGTTTTCTATTTCTTGTAGAATCAAGGTCTTGATATTATGTCCAGGCTGGCCTTGAACTCCTGGCCTCAAGTGATCCTCCTATTGGCCTCCCAAAGTCCTGGGATTATAGGTATGAGCCACTGAGCTCACCTAATTTTTGTATGTTTATTTTTTTTTTCCTGCTACTTTCTGAAGCCTAGGAGATTTTGATGGAGTTTTAGGTTTTTCTAGATACAAGATCATGTCATCAGCAAAGTGGGACAATTTGACTTCATCTCTTCTAATTTAGATACATTTTATTTTTTTCTCTTGTCTGATTGCTCAAGCTAGTACTTCCAGTACTATGTTGAATAAGACTGGTGAAAGTAGGTATTCTTATCTTGTTCCTGATCCTAGGTGATAGCATTTCCCCATTCAGTCTGATGTTAGCTGTGGGTTTGTCATATAAGGTTTTTCTTATTTTGAGGTGACTTCTTTCTATGCCTAGCCGGTGGGGTGGAAGTGTTTATGATGAAGCAATACTGAATTTTATCAAATGCTTTTCTGCAACTGTTGAGATGCTTATATGTTTTTTGTCTTTTAGTCTTTTGATATGAAGTATCAATGATATGATTTGTGTATGCTAAACCTTTCTTGCATCTTGCTACAAATCCCACTTGGTCATGGTGTATTATCTTTTTGATGTACTATTGGTTTCAGTTTGCTAGCATTTTGTTGAGGATTTTTACATCTCATCTATGTTCATCAGTGATATTGGCCTGTGGTTTTATTTTGTGTGTGCGTCTTTCTCTGTTTTTGGTATCAGGGTAATGCTTATCTCATAGAATGAAATAGGGAGAATCCCTGCCTTTTATTTTTTTGGAACAGTTTTAGGAGAATTTGTATTAGTTTTTCTTTACATGTATGGTAGAAATGGGGTATGAATCCATCTGGTCCATGCTTTTCTTTGTTGGGGGACTTTTTATTACTAACTCAATCTCATTACTCTTTATTTGTGTGTTCAGATTTTCTATTTCTTCCTGATTCAATATTGGTAGTTTGTATGTTTCAAGTAATTTATGCATTTCCTTTTCCAGTTTGTGAGCATACGGTTGTCCATAATTGTCTATTATGATTTTTTGTATTACTGTGGTATCCCTTATAACAAATCCCTTTTAATTTACGATTTCATTTATTTGGGTTTTCTTTCTTCTTTTCTGGTTGGACAAGCTTGGTTGACTTGTCAAATTTGTATATCTTTTCAAGAAACACCTTTTCATTTCATTGACCCAGTGTATTATTTTTTAGTATCTGTTTTAAGTCTAGTTCTGCTCTCATTTTTATTGTTTCTTTCCTCATACTAATTTTTGGTTTGCCTCTAGGTCCTTGAGGTGCATTAATAGGCTGTTTATTCAAAATCTTTCTAATTTTTTGGTGTAGCTGTCTATAGCTGTAAAATTTCTTCTTAGAATTGCTTTTGCAGTCTCCCACAGGTTTTGGTATGCTGTCTTTCCATTTTCATTGCTTCCAGAAATATTTTTATTTCCATTTTTATCTCTTCATTGACCCAATAGTCATTCAGGAATGTGGTGTTTAATTTCCATCTGTTTGTATAGTTTCCAAGGTTCTTCTTGGTGCTGATTTCTGGTTTTATTCTATTGTGGTCTGAGAAGGTATTTTATATGATTTCAGTCTTTAAAAATTTGTTAAGCTTGTTTTGTGGACTAACGTGTGGTCTATCCTGGAGAATTTTCCATGTGCTGATGAAAAAAATGTGTATTTTACAGTTGTTGGATAGAATGTTCTATAAATGCCTGTAAGGTTTACATGGCTTAGAGTCCAGTTTAAAACCAATGTTTCTGTTGATTTTTTATCCAGATGATCTGTCTAATGCTGAGAGTGGGGTTTCAAGTTCCCCCACTACTATTATATTGGACTCTGTTTCCCTTTCTAGATCTAATAATTTTTGCTTTATACATATCAATCTGGGTATTTCAGTATTGGGTGCATATACATTTAGAATTATATACTCTTGGTGGATTGATATGTACCAAGTATGTATAGTGATGTTTCTTGTCTTTTTTTTTTTTTTTTAACTATTTTTAACTTAAGTATGTTTATTTTATCTGATGAAAGTACAGCTACCCCTTGCTTTTGGCTTCTGCTTGTATGGATTATCTTTTTCCATCCCTTGAGTCTATATGTAAAGTGTGTTTCTTATAGGCAGAACATTGCTGATTAAATGTCTTTACCATCCAGTCTGTGTCTTTTAAGTGTAGAATTTAATCCATTTACATTCAAAGTTATTATTGATATGTGAGGTTTCAAGGCTGTGATATTATTAACTGTTTTCTGTTTATTTGTATATTCTTATATTTTCTCTCTTTTTTTTTCTTGTATCCACTATCATTGTGGATTGGTGGTTTACTATAATGGTAACATTTGAGTTCTTTCTCTTCCTCATTTGTGTGTTTAGTTTACCAGTGGGTTTTATTCTTTCATGTGTTTTCATGATGGTAAATATTGTTCTTTTACTTCCAAGTTTAGGGCTCCCTTGAGCATCTCCTGCAGGGCAGTCTGGTGGTGATGAATACCTTCAGCATCTGTTCGTCTAGGAAAGACTATTTCTCTTTCATTTATGAAAGGTCACTTTGCTTGATGTAGTATCCTTGGATGGCTTTTTTTCTCTTTCAAGGATTTGAATATGTCATTCCTTCTCTCCTAGCCTTTAAGGTTTCTTCTGAAAAATCTACTGTGTGTCTAATATTTGTTCCTTTATAGGTGATTAGACACTTTTCTATTGTTTTTAGTAACCTTTCCCTTTCTCTGGTGGTACATTCAGGCACTGGCTCTGACAGCCAGGGGCTGCTGGTAGAATGTGAGGTGGGGGCAGTGGCAGCTACTCTGTAGGCCTGCCACCATGGAGCATGGGCCTGCTCTCAGTGGGGAGAGAGTAGGCAGGCAGCTGTGGGATAAATGGTTTCTTAAAGCCTAGGTCCCACAGCAGCCCACAGCGGCAGTAGTAGAATTTATCCTTGAGATGCATGAAATTTCCTGGCCTCCCCTCTTCCTCTTTGGCCCAGTGGTGATAGTGGCAACATAATCCAGGCCCCAAAGCAGTATATAAGATCTTAAACTTTAAGAGACAAATTCATGTTACATTTATTTTGAGAAGGTAAGAGAATGTTAAAGGTAAAGTTATGGAGGTGTTTTTGTTTCATGGTTGAACAGAGTTCTAAAGATCTTATGAGGAACACAAAGAGACTAGTCAGGGATGGAATAGGCCTAAGACCTAGAAAGCTAGATAAGGTCATCAGAAATAAATTGAGTTTTATATTAAAGTCACTATATCATGATCAAAGGAATTAAGATAAGGTGGTTGGGAGATGTATTAGTTTTTTATTGCTGCTATAACATTACTGCAGAATTAATGGCTTACAACAACACAAATTTATTATCTATTCTACAGACTAGGAGTTTAACATGAGTTTTATCTAGCTAAAATCAGGGCAGTGGCTGCCATGAAGTCTATGTTAACCAGTTTGATGAAAATATTTCAGATTGTTTATGAAACCAGCACATTGTACCCCATGATTGCACTAATGTATATAACTATTATTTAATAAAAATTAAAAATTAAAATAATCAGGGTGGTGGTGGGATGTAGGTTTGCGTTCCTTTCTAGAATCTCTCACGGAGAATTTGTGTCTTTGCTTTTTCTTTCAGTCTTCAGACTTTCATATTTTTTGGCTGCTGTCCCCTTCCTCCATCATCAAAACCAGTAATGTTGCATCTCTCTAACAGTTCACTCTGATTCATGCCTTCTGCTTCTGCTTTGTCTTTTAAGGATGCTTGTGATGACATTGTGTCCACTTGGATGATCTAGGATAATTTCTCTATTTTTAAGTTCAGCTTATTAGCAACTTTAATTAACTTGCTAAGGCAAACTTGATTCCTTTTGCCATGTAATCTGATATGTTTACAGATTTGGGGGGATTATGATGTAAACCTTTAGGGGGTGGAATATTCTGGATGTAAACGGCAAATGTTTGTAAGCAATAATGAAGGATGCTGAATAAGCACAATCTAGTTAATAGAAGGGAGAATTTATCAGAATTATTTTCATTCTTTCCTTCATATTGTTGGGAACATGAGGCTCATCTAAAGTCTCCTCTCAGCCTCCTGTGATTCATATGAAATTCTTATTTTTTTTTTGCAGTTTTTGGCCGGGGCTGGGCTTGAACCCGCCACCTCTGGCATATGGGGCTGGTGCCCTACTCCTTTGAGCCACAGGCACCGCCCTCCTTCTTCTTTTCTTTTTTCTTAATTTTTTTGAAAAGTAAATTTATTTCAGGTTAATGTGAGGGTACAAACAACCAGGTCAAAATATTTGATTTTGTTAGGTAGAGTCCCTCTTGTGGTTGTGTCCCACATACAAAAGGTGTGCCAAACCCACCCACCCCATGCCCATTCAGTGAGAATACCCCAACCCCTTCCCCTTCTTTCATTACCCCTCTCCCCACTTAAAGATTTATATGCAATTCTTGAATGCATGGTTAAAATACTATTACTACTGATAATACAATTACTACCACAATTAACACCTCTTGAGGCTTTATATATTAGGCCTATTCTAGAGACATTTCATGAACTAATTTTATCCTTAAACAAATACCGTAAAGAAGGAATAATCCTTTTCCCTATATTCACATGAGGAAATTAAGACAGTAAGTAATTTGCCCTTGGTCACACAGTGAGGATTTGAATTGAAATCTAGGCAGTGTGGCACCAGGGTTTTTAACAGTATATCATACAACCTCTTACCTGCCTCTTTCTCGGTTGGGGGCATGAGTGGCTAATGAATATGATCTGGGGTAGATACCAAAGGTTACAGGTTAGAAACAATGATTTGGGCAGGATCGGCTGAGATACCCATGGCTTAAAAAAAGTGGCTCTGCATTTTACTTAACCTACACGAACATCAGGTTTCTTTAGTTTAATTCAATCTAATTATAATAGCAAAATCATCTATAAAGTTACTCTTTCTTTTCCTTCTCTTCCTTCCTTCCTTCCACTCAACAAATATTTATTGATTAATGTAAAATCAATATACATTATTGACAATGTAAAAGAAACTGTACTGGAAATTATATAAACCTGGTTACTGAGACATGGGACTCAAATAATATTCAGTGGAAGCAAATTATAAAATTTGCTCTAAAATTTTGCTCAGTGATGTAAAAATCATCAGTTGCTTTGTTGCAGCCTTGGGTTTTACTCCCTATGTTCTTCTCTATGTTTTCTATTCTTTAATTTCTGTGCATATTTTCATTATCATCTTTGAATGCGTCTTTTTTCATTACTTTGCTCTGTGCATTTTTGCCTCTTGCTTCTCTCAGTTGCCTAGATTATTATCTCCTAGCTAGTTATACCTTATTCAACCTATTTTGGAAAGAAACTATTTTATTCTGAAATACTGAAATTCTTCTTTTCCATTCATTTTTTCACTTTATTCTATCCACAAAAATTCAGTCCTTCATACAAATAAAAATTCAGTCCTTTACTCATTTCTGCTGCTTATAATAACTTCCTTACTAAACTCTTGCTTATATACTCCTAAATCCCCTGATACTCCATCCATCTTCACCTTCACACTTTTCTCTGACATTTCAAGCACATCTAATCTTGTCATTTTCCTACTCAAATTCTTCAATTGTTCTCATGATATACCAGCTAAAACCCAAACTTCTTTACAAGATTTAAAAAATCCCTGCCAACCCAGCTAACTTCATTTTTATCTTATCCCCCTAATTCCCCTTTGCATGTTACCCTCTACTTGCACAGACATACTTGTGGTTTCTAGAACAAATCATACTCTGTCATGTCTCTGTAATTTTCCATATAAATGCATGGTTAAAATACTATTACTACTGATAATACAATTACTTCTATGTGTCATTCATTCGCTATTCCCTCTGCTGCTTTCCCACCATTCATATAGAAAACTCCTCCTCATTTTTAAAGATTGTTCAAATATTATCTCTGTTGTGAGGCCTCCTCACTCACTTTTAGGCAGACCTGAGACTTCTTGTCTGGTTTCTTCTATACTATCCATCCTTCCAATATTTGCAAGGATATTTTTGTTAGTATTTGGAGTCAGACGTGGGGTTTTCTGTTCCCAATACCTAACATAGAATATAGCACACAATAGCTTAATCATCTTTGTGAAATCAACCTGCCTATTATTTAGCCTACCATAATGATATAGTATAACTCTTCTTTATGCCTGACTTCTCAGTTTCTCAAACTATACTCTTTGGAACACTACCGCCTCTACAAAAGAGTTGTGTATTATAGAAAAAGTCTAGGTTTCAGATAGTTATGTGATATGTATATCTGTTTTTATTGTAGGTAAGACAGAGAAGTCCGAATCTTCTTTTCACAATAATCCTTTATTTTTTAATCGATATATAATAGATATGTATAATTGGGGGATACATGTAATAGTTTCATACTTTCATATAATTTGTAAAGACCAAGTCAGTGTAACTGAGATATCCATCACCTTAAATATTTGTCTTTTATTCCTGCTAGAAACATTTGAATTATTCTTTTCTAGCTATTTTGAAATATATAGTAAGTAGATTATGGCAACTATGGTTACCCTACTGATCTATCAAATACTGGGCCTTATTTCTTCTATCAAACTGTAGACTTCTTTTATGTTTTTATTTTTTCTATTTTATTTCAGGTTAATATGAGAATACAAACAACCAAGTTACAATATTTGCTTTTGTTAGGTAGAGTTCCTCTGGAAGTTGTGTCCTGCATGCAAGAAGTGTGCCATATACCTTTACATTGTGTCCATTAAGTGGGAGCACATCAATTCCCCTCCTTTCCTACCTTATCCCCACTCCCTCATTCCCCTTTCCTCCATCTTGAATTAAATTGAGTTTTTCTCTTATGTCAGAATGTAGTAGATTGTCTGCTGGCCTCATATTAGTACTGAGTACATTGGATATTTGCTTTTCCATTCTTGTGATACTTTACTATGAAGAATGTTTATTCCTTTTATTTTTAATTTCATAATAATTCTCAAGTATAGTCAAGGTCCATAAAAGAAATAAACCATCAAGCATCTAAAGTGAGAAATTTATGTTTGTTTCTACAATGGAGGAACATCAACAAAAATTCAAAGCATATGTATATATGACTGAAATGATAACATAATTACCTCCAAATTTACTTATTTATTTCAAACCCACTTCTGCTTAAATTGAATTATTGCCAATTAAAGAAAAAAATTGCCATTTTCCTTATAGCTTTTATACATTAATTGATGGACATGTTGGCTCTGTAATTTTAAAAACTTTGGCTTTGGTGTTTTCTGTATTCTTTTCTGTAAATCAATTCTGTCTTATCACGGACGGGTGGGGGGGAAATAATGTAATGAAGAATAATAAAATACATGTATTAAAAAAAAAGTTTGACTTAGAGAAAAATAACTGTTACAGGGAAGTTTTGGGGAAATATCACTGAGAAACAGAACATCAATTGAGGTCCAATCAGGAATATAGAAACAATACTATGTAACCAAGGGAACTTAATCTAGGGAAATGTTATACAGGGGTTGGAGGGAGCCTCCAGATCATAAAAGGGAACACTAAGGTGACTCAGAGATATGCACTGTAAGAAGCTGTTACTACTTTTAGAACGGGGAGAACAAAGGGAAAAGTTGGATTATTAGAACTCAGAAGCTCAGAGAAGGAATCCTTCTGAGCTGGCATGAGGACTTCTGAGAAGGCGAAATAGCCTGCATGGAGGTGGTACCCTTGAGGGGTTAATAAGTCTGGCTTTTAGAGTATAAAAGAAGTAGAAGGCTGAAACCAACTGCTAAAGACAGAGCAATAGACAATTACTTCTGAGGAGATGCTGATAGGAGCAAGAAGGAGATGAAAAGGAACATGTCCCTTCTCTCCCATTCTTGCCTTCAATACTCTCTCTATTGATAGGACATATTAGTAAGCTAGTTGGCAAAGGAGGCATCTAAGTTTGCACACTTCTAGCCCCAGTATTAAAAATCAATGTAGGACTATGAATATGGAGCAGAGAAACAATAGTTTATTAAGCAGCACTAGCAGCAATTTTATCAAGAGTCTTAAGCAAGGGTCAGAGTAATTATCTTCTAGCTTAAAAACCTCAACATGATCAATCATATGCTTAAGACCTTAAACAAATTTTTTGTCACTAGATGTGTACTTGAGTATGCTATATCACAATAATGATCATTTAATCATCAAATATGGAACCTATATGGCAGACATTATTCTAGGTGCTTGGGTTTTAACAGTGAAAAAAAAAATAGATCTTTGCTTTCCTTTGTGAAACTGTCATTCATTCTAGTGAAGGGAAATAATTCAATAAATACAGACATAACATGACAAATGGCAAGTACAATGGAGAAAATAAAGCATGTTAAGTGGATAGGAATTGGAATGGGGAGAGCTCTTTCACATGGGATAGTCCTAAAAGGACTCAATGATAAAGTGAAATTTCAGCAAAGACTCAAAGAAAATATGAGGGAGAAAGTAGTATGAACATATAGAAAAGCTCTTTTCAGTAAGAAATTGTTACATTTGACAAACATGAGTACAGTAAAAATTTTGCTAGTAATGAACTTTTTCATGGGTTTGCAGTTTGTCTTTAAGTATTAAAGACTTAAAAAGGTTCTCTTTTAGAAGACTGTGGTTCTAGCTGGGTGACATCAGCTTATTATCAAATATAGTACTGAGTTCAAACATTCCACAAAGTACTGCTCATCTCTCCACTGAGGGAAAACTATGCTTCTTCACATAGCAGGTTATACAAGATTTGCTGACGGTAAGGAGAATTAGCTGAAGTATATAATATCTTACCTCTCCTATAAAATACTCCCTTTGTTTCAAAGTCAGCTATGAAATTCTAATAGTTTCAAACCTTTCATTTAGATTATGTGGGTAAATGTAAAATGCCCAGCACTGTACATAATTATTTCTTTGTTAAGATGTCAACCTTTGTTTTTTAGTTAAGAGTTAATGAAACCTTGATAATTCGCAGTCTTTGAGGCAGAAAGTGAGATGGACACCTTCAGTAGTCCTTCGACCAAAACGAAACCACTGTTGGCATTAGGATTAGGTTGCTTTTTGTTCAGATAATTTTTCATTTTCTGAGAAAACACATGCATATTTCAGTAGTCAGTGGTGTCATAAATATTAATGTTAAGCTATAATTAAGTATACCTTCAACCAATTTGCTACTCAATAAATGCGAGCCTATCTATAAAGTCAGAAAACTAAAACTGATATAAAAGCCAGTAATTCTCTCACATTAAAGGTTTACAAAAAATTAACAGTAATTCTGGTTCTTGAAAAAAAAATGAGTTTGTGTATACATAATATAAAATGTTTTTCAGTAGCTAGTAAAATTTTCCTACAGGAAAGTTTAGGGTGGCTTTGTTTAAGAGTTATTCATCTGAAGAAAAGGTAGTTTAAGACTAGACAGTTTTAGAAAGTAGAAATTTGAGTTACCTCAGTAAATCTGTTTTTAACTTAAGGAGTAATTTTGAGAGGTCAGTGGTGCCCATTGAAAGACAAGAATTTGGTTGGGGCAGGAAACCCATTGCACATAGGGGGTAGTATTTACAGAGCACTTAACTTATATGCCTAGGTTCTTCTACCAGTCATGTAGGGATAATAATAATTGCTACCTTTTGTGGAAAGTGAACATGTGCTTTGATATCTCTGATCCAAGATGCTATATCAACACAAATTATTACTACAACATAATGCATTATGCACATAAAATACTATCATGGTGCTCTTTTAATGGTTATATAACATCTATAAATACTATTCTTTCTTCCTCCCTCTTCTCTTTAGGTCAAAGAATATAATCGTAGCATGCCACTAATCAATTTCACCCAATATGGAGGGAATCTATTTTTTTTAAACTTCATATCCATTGGAAAAGCAATCAACCTTCTGGTCCCTTACAGTCTCTGTAGTAATTACATGATGGTCCCCATATTAAGTCTTCCCCACTTTCAAAAATGTGGGTTGAAAGCACATTTCCTGGAGACTGGAAATTATCCGGGAAAGCCTGGGGTAATGAAATTGGCTAGTGCTATTAAAATTTGGTTGTTGAACATTTAACTAGTCTCAACAACGTGTAAAAGTGCTATCTAAATAGCTAATTAGCTAGTCTTGCACAGTGGGCTCTAAATTTAGCAGTGAAATTAGGTTTAGCCAATGCGAAAAGAAATTTTCTCAGGGGAAAACAGTGGTGTCAGCACAGCTGAGGAATGTCACAATAGCTACATTTCGTCAATTATGATCCCTATCAGTGATCTCCCTAAGCGATGCAGGAGAAGGTCTATTCATAAGTGCATCTTGAGATAGGTGATAGAAAAGCCTTGGATGCAGGAGACAGGCTAACACGGGATGACAGAGGCAGGCAGGCTTGGAGGGAGAAAAGAAAGCGGGTAGAGGGAAAGGTAGCTAGACTGAGAGCCGGGAGTCACGATGGGAGGTGGAAGTTAAGAAAGAAAAAAAAAAAAAAAAGAAGTGGGCAGAAGGTAGAATGACGTGTTGCCTTGGAGGTGAGTAAAACATTATAAGCCAGTGGGCGGAGGGTAGGAAGATACTAGCGATTGAAAGCCCAAGAAAAGCTTGGTCTGCGCCACAGGCAAGCATTAGTTTAGCGGGGGCTGATTCTGGCTTAGCTCTCTTCTTACTGGAGTACATTTGTGGCTATCTGGTGGAGATGGTGGCATGTACGTGAAACTAACGGTGTCAGGCCTGAGGACTGGTGT
Source organism: Perodicticus potto (assembly GCA_963574655.1). Taxonomy (NCBI): domain Eukaryota; kingdom Metazoa; phylum Chordata; class Mammalia; order Primates; family Lorisidae; genus Perodicticus; species Perodicticus potto. Next base: position 19,503 of record CAUYRH010141866.1, on the reverse strand, counting down.
CCTCTTCCTCCAATCTGCCTCTCACCCCGGACAGTCCAACTGCCCACTCTTCTCCTTCCCCGCGGAACTGCGTGTGGCTGTGGCTCCAAGGTCAAGCCACAGGGACGGTGCGTGGCAGATGGATCAAAAGGGCAGGACGGTCAGCCATTTGGGGTCATGGTGGACCACAGAGGCTGTTCCTCTTAAGGGAAAATGTTTAATATCTCCCGAGGCCGCTTTCCTGCGACTAGTTCAAAGAAAAACAGGTAAGAAAATAAAACTACACGTGCACACATGCAAATGAAACAAAACCAAAGAAAAAAGCCAACGCACTCGAAGCCCTTGGTTGGGGGAAATCCACGGCCTCCTGTTGCCAGTCGCCCGGCGCAGAAAGTGGACAGCTCGGCGGCCGGAGGGAAGAAAGAGCGAGAAAACAAACCTTTGGGGACCTCTCTCCTGGCCCAGTCCCGCTGACCCTTCCACCAAGCCGCCCTCCCAGAGAAAGAAGCAGGAAAAACGCCTGTGCAAACGTGCCCCGGCGAGCGGAGGACAAGTGGGGCAGGGAAGAAGGGAGAGATTCGGACAGCACAGCTGTCCCAGGGAGCAGGAAGAAAGAGAAAGTCTCTCTCTCCTCTCAGTCCCCAGCTCCCCGGCGAGGTGAGAAGACTAGTCCAGCAGGCTGTGTCCAGCTTCCCAGACGGGAACCCTTAGCAGGGGCAACGAAAGGGATGCCCCATCATGCCTTCCCCTCCCTACCCTCTCCTCATCTGGCGTCCCAGCCAAACTGAGCGCAGCCCGGGAAAGGAGAGCGCCAAGCGCGATTGTCCCACAGCCTTTCCCTCAGTCTGCTCCGGGGCTGTGGCGGACCCGCGAGGGGCGGAGTGGGCGAGACCATTGGAAACGCTGGGAGGGGGGAGAAACCAGGCAGGAATGAGGGGCGGGGCCGACTAACCGATTCCAGATTTTCCAGTCCTTTTTAAAGCTGTGTTTTGGGAGCAGCTCTGTATCAAAGTGAACGAGGAGAGTTTATTTTTTTTTTTTAAAGGGGAGGAGCGTGTGTAGGAGGGCGGGGGAGGAGAAGCGGCTCGCATCCCGGGATCAGACGAGAGCTGGAGTTGTGCGGGGAGGGCGGGCGAGTTACAGCGCTCGCTCTGAGGGTCGTTTTTCTCTCCCCCTCCCGCGTGGGGCGGGGTGGTGCGTTCCGAGTTCCCAGGAGTTCGAGGCGGGCGGGTGCCGGGGGGAGGGGAGTGTCTGCTGCGGCGGGCGGCTCCCGCCTCAGCTTAGGCAGTGGCGTCGGCGACGGCGGAGTCGAGGCAGGCGCGAGCACTCGGTTGAGTGTCAGCCGGCGTTGACGGCGCAAGAGCTGGGAGTTGGGGACGCGCGCGCCAGACCTTCCGCCGCCGCGCAGCGGCTGCAGCTGCCGCCGCCCAGAGCCTGAGGCGCCGGGGCCGGGGGAGCAGGCGGGGCGGGCGGGCGAGCGTGCCGGGGGGAGAGTGGGGGATGGCGCGGACCCCGGGGCCGGCCCCGCTGTGTCCCGGAGGCGGCAAAGCACAACTTTCCTCCGCTTCTCCCCCCGGAGCTGGGCTCCTGCTGCCGCCCCCGACGCCACCGCCGCTGCTGCTGCTGCTTTTCCCTCTGCTGCTCTTCTCCCGGCTCTGTGGTAGGTGAACCCTGGCGGTTGGTGCGGGCTGAGGGAGGCGCGACCGCGAGTTGTGGCGCCACGGCCGGGTTGTGCGGGCCACTCTCCGGGGACGCGAAGCGGTTGTGTTCGGCGGTTGGCTGCACGAGCTAGCGCCGTGGACTTTGGCTGGAAACTTTTCGCCGCGCCCGGGGCGAGGCCGGGGAAGGGCCGGGCCGGCGAGTGCGGCGCCCGCCGGCTGCCCGCTCCTCCCCCGCCCTCCCGCGGCCGCGCGGGTCGCCGCGTTGATGGCCAGGGGTTGGTGGCTGTGCTTCGTGCGCGGGGTTCCTCTGCGTTTGCTCCAGGGACCGTTACTTCCTCGCTCGTTGGCTGGGAATCCGAGAGCATGGACTTGTGGACTGAGGTTAAGGTGCCGGGATGTCCGTTTGCCGCCTCCTTTTTTCCCCCGGTGAAACTTGAGTTGTGAGCCTAGAAACGCTAGGGATAAGAGCTCCATGGAATGAAGCCTTTGGGTCCGTCCTTCATAGCCTTCTACCCGGAGAAGGCACCATCTTAGCCCACCCTGCTGCAGCATCCCCCTGCAGTCGCTTTTCTCGCGTCCTGCGGCCCCATTCTGACCTGGCAGCCCCTGGATCTCTATGGATTGAGCTCGCTCTTTGCCTTCCAGTTTATGGGACGTCTGTTATTTTACCTTACCTATAGGTCCGTTATTTTCGCAAATAACGAACCTGTTTGACCCCAAGATCAAGATGTATTAAATACTTAATTGCATTTGACTTGGCTGTTCTAATGATACAGCCCCACACCTCTTTTCCCGTCTCTTTCTTCCACATGTTAGGTTACCGTTTTTCCTGTCACTTTTGGGAACTAGCGTCTTTGTAAGTTCTGTTTCCAGGTACTGTAGGCTAGAAGCCTTGTTAAGGATCCTATAAAAAGCACACCTGTCTTTCATGCAAGAGAACTGGACGTGTTAATTAATGGAAGACAATGATTTGGGAAAATGAGGCCACCAGTCTTTGGAGATTAGTTCAAAATGCCTTTGATAATATCAAAACACTGCGGGACGTTATTATTATTTGAGGGCTGTTACTTGGTGAGAAAGGTAGAGGGGTAAAGCTTGAGCTTGTTCAAAGATTTTCAGTGTTTCTTGAAACCTTAAATATAAGTTTTACCAATATACATTAAAGCAGAGATGTGTGTGAATTTCTTGGATAGTGTGATTTAGAAGAAAGAAAATCCTGAATCAGGTAGTTGGTTTTAAGGAAAGCAAAATATTCAAGATGAGATGGAGTCCCACCATAGGCTGAGAATTTCCTCCATCAGTTCACTACCACGTTTCTAGCACTGTAATGGTGAAGTTTCTGGTTTACACAGAGTACAGTGTGATAAATGGCACATTATTTATTAGACACTGTTCTTATGTTCCAAGTTCCCAAATATTTGGTTACAAAACACAGTTCTTAATGGTATGCTTCTTTAAATTGATGCAAGATTCTGGATTGATAATTTGTGCGCTTTTCTTCTCTATTAAGGAAGATTGAGGATGCTACTTACAGTTAGGTGAGGGTAGGATAGTTGGAGGGGGCAACTATCTTGACTTAGTTTATGTAAGTATTGAGAGTATTTGTACGTCTGCAGAGGTAGGTCAAGGTAAAGCTCTATGGATGACTGAAGCTAGGTAATACGTACAGCTCATACAGGAGAGAGAATTTACATAATTCTTAGTGATTGTGGAAATGTATTGTTAATTACTTTTTGAAAAATACATTGGTTTTCACGTGGTCACAAAAAGTTTTTTTAAAAAAATCTCTTCAATAATGTGGTATTTGAGGGACTCAATATTTTATTTTAGAGCCTGGAAACTTAAGCAGTGTAGGCAAATAGACTGTAATTTACAGCAGGTGTGAATTGAAGTTTCCACTGTCAACTTTGCTTGTAGTTGTAGAGATAGACACTAGTTTTGTGTTACTGTGCACTGTTCATTTAAAGAACTTCTTTTTTTGGCTTACAGTGTTATAACACCCTGATTTGTGAACCCTTATGACAACTTTTTTCCATCAGCCTCTATTTTAGAATTCAGTCTTTGAATAGGACATAGTTGTTGTGACTTATGGATGCTTAATAGTATAGAAACAAAATTTTTTTTCAAGTAGGCTGTTGATCTACCAACTTGTTGATCTGACTGCTGTACTGTTAGTACAGTAGTGCTAACATTCATAGTACTACTTACAAGGTTTGGCATGTACTTAGGTTTGACCAAGCAGAGCTAGTTTTAGAATTGAAAATATGTTTAAGCTCCGAAAAGATGACTGTATCTGATGATTTATTGATCAGAATGCTTTATTTTTTTATCACTCACAGGTTTTTTTCTTTTTGCTGTTTTTGACATGTTGTTTACATTCAGTAAGGCCTTAACTTTAACTTTATTATGCTAATATGACTGTTAAAAATGTCCTGCACAATAGATAGACCTTGTATTTCGGAAAGTTACAAAGATATTTATATCAGATTTACTGCTTTTTTGGGGGGAGGAGGTGAACATTATTTGGAGAACTAAACTTTTAAAATGAGAATTTTACAGGTTGACAAATTACCACTTTTTTTTTTAAGCCTAAAAAATTCCTAGTGTAAAGGCCAAGAATACTAGGTTTATAACATTCATCTGACTTGATAAAGACTCATTATTCTGAACTTGTGTGTTTTTTATGATGATAATAAACAATAAAATGATCACATTTACTTCACTTTTTCTTCCTGCATTTTTCTTGGGAGGTAGATAATATTAGCCAGGATTTGGCTTTGATGAATGAGAAGATAGCATATTTGACCTTTGTTAGGTCCCATTCTATCCCTCTTTCCATTTTAGGCAGTGCGTTATCTGAAGATAGACATTTGGAAGATAGAAAAGATCTAATATGATATGGAACCTTTGATCATTTTCTATGTACTTAATTGATACTTGGAACATAACACATAAAGAAGACTCTTGCCTTCATGGTGCTTACAATTCTGTGATAAACTAAAGAAAACAGGATTATAGAATAGTTTGGTGTGTAAATATGACAGAGAAATGCATGAAGTAATATGAATTGACTGGAAGAGAGATACCTAATCCGTTTGGTAAAGACAGAAGACTGTAATATGAGGAAAAAAGTTAGTCATTTTTAAAAAATCATTTGAGTTATATCTTATTGAGATGTCCCCTTCCTGTATTCCCAGCACGTTGTGCTTCCGTTGATAAAGAGCCAGTTTGATACTGAAAACAGACTGCCACTTGCCAGCTGTGAATCATTGGCAGGTTATTTAACCTTGCAGACTTCAAGTTTCTCTTCTTTTAAGAAAACATAACATTATCACCTTGCTGATTGGGTTCTCGTAAGGATTAAATGAAAGAATAAAACAAAACATGTAGCAGAGTGGATAGACTCTAGTAACTCTCAATTATTGACATTTAGTCTATTACACAACATAAAGCAACCAGGTTGGTATTGATAATTCTTTATTCTGCACTGGTGTCCTGAAAAATTGAGTTTTCAAGTTAATTTGCTTGCTGTATTTGCACTTTACATCTTTATATTGAGTGTGGAGCCCAATCACTGACTCTAAATATTTGTTAAATTTACTTTAGATAAACAGAGCAATTTTCAGAATATTAGAATGCAGTCAAACTACTCATCTATGTGATTGTATGGAGCCTTGTTGACTCTTCCCTTAATGATGTCCACTGCATTTTAAGATGTGGCTATTCTGGAAGGTCACTTAGAATGTTAGTAATTATATTGGAAATGAAAGTTGGAAAAGGGAGACCCAGTTAGGTTCTACTTTATTAACTTACTGGTAGTATGATGTTAGGGCCTATAGTACATGTTACCCCTGTGTGACTCTTTCTTCATCCTTAAACAGATGTTACTGAAATTCAACCAAATTTAGAAGCAAGCAGAAAAGATCCAATCTTCCTTACTTGAAGTAAGCTACAGCGTCAGAAATAGGATTTAGGAGAGCTGGGCAATTGTGCGTGTTTACTGTTTAACCTTGTTTATGTCACACCTAAATATATGAGTATATTTACAACTTGGTGACTCTGTATAGTTAAGGAATAAAAGATATGAGTTATTGCCAATAGTTTGAAAATTACTGAAGAGAAGCTGGCTGTGCTTAGAAAATAGTCTCTTGACATTCTTTAACTTACCCATTAAAAAGTTAGTTAGTAAATAATACTATAGGATATTCTGAAATCTTTAAAATTTTTATAAAAATTGATAAACACTGTATGATTTGCGAAAGATGAGACATTTAGTTAATAATTGCTGTTAATATGTAAAAATAGGGTAAAATAAAATAACCTTTAGTCAGTAATGGAATTTTAAAGATAAGTTTGTTTGCCAAGCACATAGATCCAAAGGTCTCAGCACCATTATCAGTGATATTTTTGATTACATTATATATTTTTGTCTTACACCCGTATTCTTTCCTTAGTTCAATAAAACTTTACGATTTTTAATTTTTGTAATAGGTTCTGATATGTTTTAATCATTTATTTATTTATTTTGCGGTTTTTGACCAGGGCTGGGTTTGAACCCGCCACCTCTGGCATATGGAGCCGGCACCCTACTTCTTTGAGCCACAGGCGCCGCCCTTTAATCATTTATTTAAATAAAATTTGTTTTAAAACTTTTTTAAGGGTAGGCTTCAAGTTATTTTTCTGAAAGACTCATTAATTGTAACACAGCTCATTATTTGAGTCATCATGTTGACTCACCTGTGGGTCTACATGTAGCCATTTGCAGGTACTAAAGTTGTTTTAAAAAGGATATTGTAAACCGATATTGTTAATTTTACTTATCCTCTTTAATATAGCATTTAGGAGATTGCTTTTCTTGTAAAACTGTTGACTACTGCCCACCATTCATTCTGCTAATTGAGATGAGTAAGGAAGATCTGTTACATAGTGAGGAGATATCCATAAACTGGAATTTAACCCATGTATAAAAACATGCCAGGTGATAATTGGATTTAATGGCTAAGAATTGATGATATACCTTTTTATCACTTCACACTATTGTTTTACAGATTTGAATTAGTAAATTATACATATAGCTCTATAGAATGAAGAGATGTGATAGTTGTTTTAACTTTATTTGGATTCCATTAACTTTAAAGGTTAAAAAAAGTCACACTTGTTTTTGTTTTAAATAGATTGGTTGTAAAAAAAACAACCTAGAGGCTCTTTAGGTTTTCAGCCTACATTTCTTCAGACAAAATGACAAAAATGTGTGGAGCTGGCTATAAATCACTATTCTCAGATAACTGCTAAGGTCAGCAAAAGTAGGGTGTGTGGGTGAGTTCAAATCATAGTTATTATTAGGGAATCTTTTTCAAACAATATGGGCAACCCCCACTATGGACTTAACTGAGATGTGAAGTCTGAGGGTTAGAGAATTTGTGTTTTGAGAGACAAACCTCAGTGATTCTTTCCTTGACTGGTGTTATTTATAATGGCTTTTTTTTCTTTATTGTTTGAACAGATGTAATCACTCTTCTGAAAGCAGTACACTTCATTATTTTGTTTAAAATTTGTATTTGCATGTGCTTGGCATGTAGTTGACATTCAAATGTCTTTCAAGAATTTCATAGTAAAATCAAGTTTATTCTAGATCACTATTGTCTAATAGAAATATAATGCCAGTCAGGTATTCTTAAGTTTTCTTGATGCCATATTAGAAAAGCAAGAAAGAAATGGGTGAAATTAATCTTAATATTTTATTTAATATATTGTAACAAAAATATTTTAAAATGCAGTTAAAATTAAAAGTTTGAGTTATTTTACATTTTCCTTTATAGTAAATTTTTGAAATCTGGTAGGTATTTTATACTAATAGATCATTTCTATTTGGACTAGCCACATTTACTGTTATAGTAGTAGTAGTACCAAAATGTGGAGTGTCTGGCTGGTGGCTACCATTTTGGACTGTGCAAGTTTAAACTATTCATATTCTCTGAAGTAAGTTATGTGCTTCTCTAGTCCTTAACAGATAATGTCTAGAATGAGACAGCTCTTCCTTCCTACCTAATCAAATTTTGAAAAGGTCTGTTTAAGACTGATTTTCTTCATGAAGTTGTCTCTTACCCCTTCTTGCATACAGTGAGCATGCCAATTCTGTTCTTTGTTTTTTTTTTTTTCATATTTTTCAGTTTAGAACAATGTTTGCTGAAGTATTTCTGTGAAATAATAGTCTTAGAAGACAGGAAGACTTGGAAAAAAGTACCATGATTTAATATGTGTACATTTGGGATTGGAAAAAACTAACCATATACCCCTCATGGAAAGTTAAAATGTGGGTTAGTTTATAATGGTCTAAAAAATATTTAGTGAAATATATCATTTTACAGACTAAGCAAAGCCTCTTTTGTGTAACACTTGCTATGTTGCAGAAGCTATGTTGTGTAGAACAAATTATGGGAATATATTCTTAGGGAGGTTTGTACTCTTGATATTCCTGTCTTAACAGGAATATATATGTCTTAACAGGAATATATATTTTAAGTTTGAGTTATAAACAGTGAAGATTGATAGACTTATAGATATTACTTGATGAGAGTTCTCTACTGGTTTTTTTTCTTTTCCTTTTTTTATTTCTTTCTATTATCCATTGTTTTACCCATTTTGACTTTCAAATGTTTGTAAAATTGACCTCATAGGAGAATAACAAATCTTCATCTTTGGTGTTGCAAAATCAGCTGTGTAATTATCTAATTGTTTTGTGTAAATAACTGCTGTTGGACATAACATATGTATGACACCTGACTCTGGGTTGAGTTTTAGGACTAAAGTGGGTAGAGTTAAGGTACCTAATCTATTTTGTAATGGAAAGAGACCAATGTTACTATTGGGAAAGACATAAAAAAGACAAGGGACAAGTGTAAATACAGATGGACAAAGCCAGCCAGGGCTCCAACTCAGTGTTTGAGAACATTGTATATAATTAAGAGTATGCTTGACTTTTCTATTGTTTCAATTCAGAGGAAGAATACAAATATTAATGAAATGTTAGTATTAGTAATCCAAAATAAGATCAATATTGTTTAAGAACTCTGTTTCTATGAGTTATCCATGACAGTCATGATTGCAATATAAAAATACCTTGGGCCATAGTTTTTGAAGTTTGTTAGTAAGATTTTTAATTTAGTCAAGCTCCTGTGGGCTAGATTAAGACTCATTTCACAAATGTCATAAACTCATACTTCCTACTAATTTGATTTAGATTAGGGATATTCATGGCTATACATTCAATTTAATACTGAGTCAGACAATAAACTGCCTGTTCAGAAGTATTTTAAATGTGAAATAAAAAGTATTTCTCAGTTTCTTTCATTTCATTTTTTTGAAGGATTCAAGTAGAGAAGGTGCACAGCTAATAATTCTGTACTTCTTGGTAAGGGCACAGGGCTAGAATACTATAGCAATATTTTTCACTAAATTATGAGTCTGCATATGTTAATGACTGTAGCAGCCACTTTAAAATCTGCATTTCTGCTTGTTTCAATTTAAGGGAGGTAAAAAAATTACCACCAAAACAAAGTTCGAGAAATATTTGCTAAAAGTAACCACTTTTGTAGTAATGGTTGTTTATTCTTATAAGCAATTCTGAGGTTATAAATATATGTTAATTTTGATGATACAGTTTATCTGCCCAGTACATATTAAAAACAGAATGAAAGTCAATATTAAACTAACAGCAAGGAATTCCTATTTCTTAAGTTGTTGCCTTGTGTTTGTTGTTATATAATAGTGCAATGTCAAAGGATTCATAATTTTTTTCTTTTTAAGCTGGTATAGACCCTACTATTGATTCTTTTTGAATAACAGAAAGAAGCCACATCAGTTCTAGAAGTAGTAATACTAATGAGGACATCTTTTTTTCTTAACAGGAAATAAGACTGACATTCTTTTCTGTATTTAATAAAATAAAATTAAGAAATAGATTATTTTTACAATTTTAATGAAAAAGCATTTTCAATTTTTAGATTCTTAAAGGAGTCAGCATTTATAGGGGATATTTTGAAACCATACATTGTTTATGAAACTTATTTTCTATGTATATATAAAAGGATCTGGTCATTGATAGATTTTTTTATATATATATTTATAGTTGATACTGAAAATGTTTAAACATTCAAGTAGTTGGTGAAATTTTTAATAGTATCCCCCCAAATCTCTTGTCCTCCAGAAGCTTTAATCTTGACAGCATCTGTTAAAATATGAAAACAAACCTGAAATTCCCAAAGAAAAAATAAATATTTTTGTTTGAGGCTACTACTGTTGCTTTGCTGCCCTCTACAGTTATTTAAAATAGTCAGTGTAGATTTTTTTCCCCATTAGATGATTAGAATGGTAAAGTTAGTGACAACAGTTGATCTATACCTGTTATGCAGAAAATGAGGGGCTTAGAAATGGGAGGAGGAGATAAACGGAGAGCTACTGAGCATCAACCAGGAGGCAGGTGATAGAGCACCAGTTGTGTCTAGGAGGTACAGAGGATATCACAGTGGAATAAAATGTGGTGGTTCTCTAAAGCTTATAAAAGCATTAGTAATGTTAACACCATATATTTGGCATTTGTAACAACATACACAGTGGTCCGATATGGCCTAAAAAAAGATTGGTAAGGCCTGAAAGAGTTAAGGAAAGTGATGAGACTTTTGAGCAGTGTCTTCAGGAGTTCAGACAGGTAAAACAGGGCTATTTCAAACAGAAAATAATATTTACTTAAAACATAAAACTCAAAGCATCTGTTACAAGGACTCTGCTACATCCCTTGGAGTCTGTGCCCTTAAGAAATGTAAAATTCATTGTTAGGAGATTCAGAATTAAGTGTGTGTGTGTTTTTAAAATCCAGTTACTTCTCTCCTTTTTCCCTATAAAATTATCTAAATAATACTTCTCTCACAGAATTGCTATCGAATTTAAATTGCAATAAAGTGCTCTACAAATACAACTAACAGTAATGTAAGGGAAAATAAATTGTCTCATGTTAGAAATATAAACTAATTGGTGTGGGATTATAGAGGAACAAGCAGTTTAACTAGGGATGGAAGAAGACTTAAAGGAGCTAATTTTCTACCTGACTCTTGATGGAAGAGTTTAGATTTCCATTTTTGAGAAAATCAGTGAAAAAGAGGATATAAGTTAAAAAGATGACTAAGAACTCTTTAGAAGAAATTAATGTTTCCATGTAGTTTAAATCAAGCATGGACTTTATGGAAGTCCTGGATTTTTAAGTACAGTAGAAATTAGTTAAATACCTCTCTACTACTGACCACTTCCTTAAGTTGACTTAATTTTCCTAGACCAGACCTGCACCACATGTATGTATCAGTATAGTAGGCCTAGTCCTTTATGTTGACCACCTCCATATGTTGACCGCTTTGTTATAGTTCCTTGGGTGGTCAACTTACCAAGGTTTAGTTGTACTTTGCTGAGGTGATTAGACTGTGGTTAAGTAGTGAGGAGCTTCTGAAGGCAGGTTAACTATTGAGTAGCTCTAGCAGCAGTGTAAAAGATATGTTGGAGTTATGAGGCATAAGTGAAAGAGAAAACCATCACATTAATCTATGGGAATGAGGATTATAGAGATAAATGTCAGTTTGACAGAGGTATTTAAAAGGGAGAAAGGGATCTGAGAAGTAGATTATATGACATTTGGATAACATTGTTGATGAAGAAGGAGGAGTTATGAACTAACATGGATTTCTTCCTTGAATTATCTGGAAAGATGATGAAAAGATTGCTTTATTGCATAGTTTTTTTTGGTTGGCATTTTAATTGTGATGCTTCTGGGTTGTTGGAAATTGAGAGAGGTAGGAGGTAAATATGAAAACTATGGTGAAAAATTGAGAGAGGTAGGAGGTAAATATGAAATTGGGAATTATAAGGATTGGTATCAGATATTTAGATTGGATGAGTTATTTGAAAGAGAGCAGGGGACATGGAGGAGAGAGAGAGAGGAGGAGAAGAAAAAAGTAGAAAGTGAAGGGAAGAAGGGAGGGAGCTGAGGTTTTTTGATTGGATAAGCTGTCAGAGGGAGGGAAGGAGATAAATGATGTGGGGAAAAAAATCTTACTTGATAAATAAATGAATACATTTAGTAGTTTAGAGGGGAGGGCATTGGTGACTGTTAGTAATTTTGATAAATATGGTTGGGAGAAAAAGTCAAATCTTAAGGGATTAACAAATGAAGGGATAGTGAAGAAGTATACATTAGAGCCTACTCTTGGGAAAGAGGGAAAGAGAATTATTTGAGAGGGAAAAACAATGTATCAGTTGTTATGGATGGAATGTTTGTGTCTCTTCTGTTTCCCCAAATTCATATGCTGAAGCCCTAACCTCCAGTGTGATGGTATTAGGAGAAAGTGGACCTTTGAGACATAATTAGGTTTAGATGTAGTCAAGAGGTTAGAGCCCCATGATGAGCTGGTGTCCTTATAAGAACAGGAAGAGAATCCACAGCAAGAAAGCAACCATCTGCAAGCCAAGGTCCCCCCCCTTCCTAGGGACTTGAACATGCTAGCACTTTCATTTCAGACTTTCTTCTTCCAGAACTGTAAGAAATAAATGTCTATCATGTAGCTACTCAGTCTCTGATATTTTGTCATAGCAGTCTGAACTGACTAGTTCTTAATTAACAAACATCAGTGCTTGCTTCAGCAATACATATACTAAAATTAGAACAATACAGAGAAGATTAGCATGGATGACACACAAATTTGTGAAGCATTCATATTTTTTTTTTTAAAAAAAAAAGCAACAGAAACTTGACTCAGATTAAAAGGCAGTTCATTAAAGGATATTGGGTGCTTCACGGTGTGGAAATTAGGAACCAAAGGAGGGTAGGCATCTAGAACTGTATCTAGAATCATACCAAGATAATATTGAGGGGTAGTCTATCAAGGTTATTTCTTGTTTTCTCTTAGATACTAGACATTGTAGCTTTACTCTGATGCTGGCATTGCTTCTCTAGGAAATTGGATGTTGTTGTTTCTATAACCTGAAAAGACATATATTATTATCCACTAGTGTCCAGTCTAGAAATTTGAAAAAACTTTTTCTTCTTTGATTTAATTTTACTTATGATTTATATGTCTTTGGGATGGGAGTGGGAGAAGCACGTTGATATGCTGAGGTTCAGGAACAGAGAGTGAGTAGAAAAACAGTTGGGAGAGGCTAGTCTTAGAAATGAAAAGACTCTTCTCTTTAATAGATAGAGAAAAGAAAATGACAGGTGGAGATGTAGAGACACTTCTTGGTGTAAGAGAAAAATGTTAAAAAGAGGCTTTGATCTTTAGTGACTTAAGTGATATGTTTTTAGAATAAGTGAGTGTGGGGTGATATTGGAACTTAGAATAGGACCTTTGGGAAAAAATGGAGGCCAAGCACCATGGTGTGCATTGTAGTTCCAACTACTTGGGAGCCTAAGGCAGGAGGATTGTTTGAACCCAGGAGTTTGAGGTTTCCAGCCTTGCAAGACTGTGTCTTACAAGACAAAACAAAACATATTCAAAACCTTTTTTAAAAAAGAAACAAGAGAGCGGTGCCTGTGGCTCAAAGGAGTAGGATGCCGGTCCCATATGTCGGAGGTGGTGGGTTCAAACCCAGCCCTGGCCATAAACTGCAAAAAAAAAAAAAAGGAAACAAGAATCTTTAGGGGAAAATGGAATAAGATATCAATTGAGAACAAATGAATGATGACTCAGCATTGAAGGCATGAGTTGAAATAACATGACTTGTAAAACATAAATGATGTTGTAGGGTTAGTAATCAGTTTTTGTTACTGGCTGTTTTAATTTAATTGAGCTCTAAGTCTCCCAGAAATTATTCAAGATACTGTGAAAAACTCACCAATAAAGAATAAAAATGTGCTTCTGGGAACCAGTTATATTCATGTACTGAAGGAAGTAGAATCATACTGAGTGCCTTTTGAATATGATGTGATAGTGTGTCTGAAAATTTGAGAGCAGAGAAGTGATACAAGGAAAGTAGGATTTATGAAATACCAATTTATCACAGGTGAAATGGCTGATTAGAGATGTCCGACCTGTGGCCCAGGATGGCTATGAACATGGCCCAACGCAATATCATAAACATACTTAAAACATTTGTGATTTTTTTTTTTCTTGGTGGAACTCAACTGCATAGTTTTCAGGCGTGAACTTTGTAGATGACAACATTGTGTCACAACGTCACATACCTATGCTTTTACTGTTGTACCTTTGTGTTGCTTTAGTTTTATGGCAGTGTGTGGCTTTTACTGTGTTATCTTCTAAGCACAGACTGTCTAATTGACACCATCAGATGTTACATGTGCTCGTGCTGACTTGGTGAGGCAGTAATTATCAATAATATTTCAACCTGCCATTGTAATGTTAGGTGTTCAATGTTATTTAGAAGTAAAAGGTTAGCATTCTGATTATTAAGGGTATTTCCACACCTGGTGGATTCTCCCACCTCAGTTGCTGTGCTTTGCACTAGACCCTCAGACTTGCCCTTGCAGAGACAGCTGAGATGTGGAAGGGCCCAAACCATGCTTTCTATTTTCTTATTAATTAATTTTCATTTTAAAAATAAATATAGTCGCCTATCTATTATTATTGTTTTAATCTCAGCATGCCTTCTGTAGCATGGCAAAAGAAAACAGAACCCCAAAAGGAAAAATTAAGGATGAAAGGAAGATTGTTCAGTGAAAAGTGGACAGATGCCTATGTTTTTGTTGAGGCAAATAGTAAGGCACTCTGCTTAGTTTGTAGGAAATTTGTGCAACTTTTCAAAGACTATAATCTGAAAAGATATTACATGTACAATATGTTGCCAGATTCCATGCATATAAAAGATTGTGTTGTAGGGACAACGTAGCAGAACTGAAAAAAGTTTCTTTGCAACAAAAATGTTTTTAAAAAGTTACAGTTCAGACAGATTCCATTGTAAAAGCTAGTTACATGGTAGCATATGTAATAGCATATAAACTCACCATTTACTGATGGTGAGTAAATGCAATATATGGAAAGCATGGCAGATATAATTTGCCAGGGATAAAAAGGGCTATTTCTAAAATCAGTTTTCTCACCAGACGATAGCCAGGTGAATTGAAGAAATTGGAAAATCTGTCAAAGATTATGCTTTGGCTATGGTTGATAGCACTGAAGCCACAAATATGGCTTAACTTGCCATTTTTATTGGTGATATTAATGACTAATATAATGTCACTGAAGAAATGGCTTTGTTAATGCCATTAAAAGACATGACTAACTCAAGAGATTTATACAAAACAGTAAAAAATATGTTAAAGCAGTTTTCTTTGTCTATGGCCAACATTTCTGGTATAGTTACTGATGATGCTTAAGCAATAGTAAGTAAAAGAGAGGGACATATAAAATTAGTAAAAGATAATGCAGTTGTCACTTAATGGTGTACATTTATCAATGCATAGTACAGTCAGAAAATTTGTTCACAAAAGCTTTAAAAATGGATAACATGTAAATCATCATCAAGACTGTGAATTTCATAAGGACCAAGGGATTGAATCATTGTCAATTCCAGGAATTCTTTAACAGCATTGATGCTGACTATTGCAACATCATTTATTTTGCAGAGGTTAAAATGGCTAAGTTGAGCCCAAATGTGGAAAGATGTTATGAATTGCAGTATGTTATCAAGTCATTTATGGTATCAAAACCAAATTTGTTTTAGAATTTAATGAAAACCAGCTCACAGACTGAGTCAGGACTATTAGCAGCCCAGCGTCTCTTCCACAGGGCATAAATTCTGTGAACTTGTTCTGTTCTGTCAGCAACATCAGTCAGGGACAGGGCTGGAACTGAGTGAATCGCCCCAGCCCCTATCAAGTACCCAGGTTGTCAGGCCTCACCTCCCCCCTGCCAACACTGACAGAAACTGATGGACTGGCCGAGGAGCCACAGAGCCCCTTGTGACCTAGTCAGGTGCAAACCTCTAGAGCATCTCCTCATTGGAGGGAACTGGATCACAACCCTGCAGGGTTCCCAGAGACTGGGTGTGACAGAGGGGCAAGGTGAGGAGGGAGGCATCAACTTTCCCAGACTAATTTACTGGCTGGGGGGCCCTCCTGAGCTCACAGAGCCCTGGAGCGAGTTATACTAGAGCTGCCAACAGACTCCTGCTATCTAGTCGCCAGAGACTTTTCAACTCTTTGATTTGAGGTTGGTACTGGCCTGGGACAAATGACTGGGACCTCTTCACCTGGGCCAGTCACCCGAGGTGGTACACTGGGTGTGTGGTAGTGGGAAAGTTTGATTTTCCTTTTCCAATTGTTGTCTGTGGGAGGCATGGTGACCTAACTGCTGGTATTTCTCCACAGAGCAGATTCCAACACAGAGTAACGGATTCTCTAGAGTAAGACAGAGACCAGCTGAAAATAAGACAGAGCCACTTAACCCCACATCAAGAAGACCCCCAGTTTTGCAGGCAGTAGCAAAGTACAGGTTGGCAAAACTCTAGAGGAAAAGGTACAAACACCAGTCCCAGCTTACAGGCAAAGGACTGGTCAATCACTACTCCTAGAACCCCCAACCAAACTTATCCTTACCTACTTATCCTTACCTATTCATCCAGCCAAACGGTGCAAAATAAATATAGGGCAGAATCAGCAGAAAAGCTCTGGAAACGTGAACACCAGAGTAGATCAACCCGCCCAAGGAACAATTTGATGGACACAAATGACAATCCTATGCATAAACAGATGGCTGAGATGAAATCGAATTCAGAATTTGGATTGCAAACAAGATTAATAAAATAGAGGAAAAATTGGAATTAGAAATTCTGGGAGCATTTCAAAAATTGTCTCAAGAACTCAGGGAATTCAAAGACTAAATGACCAAAGATTTTGACACATTGAGACAAGAAGTTGCAGCCCTTAAAGATCTGAGAAACAAAGTAGAATTCCTCAGTAACAGAATGGAGCAAGCAGAAGTAAGGATTTCTGACGTGGACGACAAAGCTTTCGAACGCTCCCAAACCTACAAAGAGGTAGAGAAATGGAAGGCAAAAATGGATCATTCTCTCAGACAACTCTGGGATAACTCAAAGAAAACCAATATTCACCTCATAGGGATACCTGAAAACGACAAAGTGGCGTCACAAGGCACAGAGTCTTTATGAGATTATGAAAGAGAACTTTCCCGACATGCCAAGGGATTCTGAAATTCAGATAGCAGATTCAGACAGTTTCAGAACCCCACCACGACTCAACCCAAATAAGACATCCCCGAGGCACATCATAATTAACTTCACTAAGGTTAATATGAAAGAGAAAATTCTGAAAGCAACCAGACACAAGAAATCTATTCCCTACAAGGGGAAGAATATTAGAATAACTTCAGATCTCTGATCAAACCTTTCAAGCTAGAAGAGAATGGTCATCGACTTTTAATCTCCTAAAACAAAATAACTTTCAACCCAGGATCCTGTGTCCAGCTAAACTGAGTTTCATCTATGATGGAGAAATTAAATACTTTAATGACATCCACATGTTGAAGAAATTTGCTATAACTAAACCAGCTCTCCAGGATATTCTCAAACCTATCCTCCACCATAAAAGTTTTCTCACCCAGAAACTTCTTACCAAATTCAAACTTCCACAGTGACAAAAGGATTAAAAATGTCCACTAGATTTTCTCGAGATTTATCAATATTTTCATTTAATGTGAATGGTTTAAATTGTTCTCTAAAGACGCATAGGTTTGCTGACTGGATACAAAAACTCAGGCCAGATATCTGCTGAATACAAGAATCTCACCTTACCTTAAAAGATAAATTTAGACTCAAAGTGAAGGGATGGTCATCTATATTCTAGGCAAATGGAAAACAGAAAAAAGCAGATGTTGCAATCTTATTCGCAGACACAATAGGCTGCTTTAAACCAACCAAAATAAGGAAGGATAAAGACAGTCATTTCATATTTGTTAAAGATAATACTCAATATGATGAGATTTCGATTATTAATATTTATGCACCCAACCAGAATGCACCTCAGTTTATAAGAAAAACTCTAATAGACATGAGTAACTTGATTTCCTCCAGCTCTATAGTAGTTGGAGATTTTAATACTCCTTTAGCAGTGTTGGATAGATCCTCCAAAAGTAAGCTAAGTAAGGAAATTTTAGATTTAAACTTAACCATTCAACAACTGGATTTAACAGACAGCTACAGAACATTTCATCCTAATAAAATTGAATACACATTTTTCTCATCAGCCCATGGAACATACTCCAAAATTGATCACATCTTAGGTCACAAGTCTAATCTCAGCAAATTTAAAAGAATAGAAATTATTCCTTGCATCTTCTCGGACCACCTTGGAGTAAAAGTTGAACTCAATAAACAGGAATCTGCGTTCTCAGACAAAAACATGGAAGCTAAATAACCTCATGCTGAACTATAGATGGGTCAGAGACGAGATTAAGAAGGAAATCACCAAATTCTTGGAACAAAATGACAATGAAGATACAAACTATCAGCACCTCTGGGATACTATAAAGGCAGTCCTAAGAGGGAAATTTATAGCACTGCAAGCCTTCCTCAAGAGAACGGAAAGAGAGGAAGTTAACAACTTAATGGGACACCTCAAGCAACTGGAGAAGGAAGAACATTCCAACCCCAAACCCAGCAGAAGAAAAGAAATAACGAAAATTAGGGCAGAATTAAATGAAATTGAAAACAAAAGAATTATACAACAGATCAATAAATCAAAAAGTTGGTTCTTTGAAAAGGTCAGTAAAATAGAGAAACCGTTGGTTAACCTAATCAGGAAAAAAAGAGGAAAATCTCTAATTTCATCAATCAGAAATGGTAAAAACGAAATAACAGACGCCTTAGAAATTAAAAAAATCCTTAACGAATATTACAAGAAACTTTACTCTCAGAAATACTAAAATTTGAAGGAAATTGACCAATACTTGGATGCACACCACCTTCCTAAACTTACCCAGAAAGAAGTGGAAATGTTGAATAGGCCGGTGTCAAGTTCTGAAATAGCATCAACTATGAAAAATCTCCCTAAAAAGAAAAGCCCGGGACCAGATGGTTTCACATCAGAATTCTACCAAACCTTTGAAGAGGAACTAGTACCTATATTACTCAACATTTTCCAAAATATAGAAAAATATGGAATACTACCCAACACATTCTATGAAGCGAATATCACCTTGATCCCTAAACCAGGAAAAGACCCAACAAGAAAAGAAAACTATAGACCAATATCACTAATGAATATTGATGCAAAAATATTCAATAATATTCTAACACAAGTCCAGCAACACATCAAAAAAATTATACACCATGACCAAGTGGGCTTTATCCCAGGATCTCAAGGCTGGTACAATATACGTGAATCCATAAATGTAATTCAGCACATAAACAAATTAAAAAATAAAGGCCATATGATTCTCTCAATTGATGTAGAAAAAGCTTTTGATAATATCCAACATTGTTTCATGATCAGAACACTTCAGAAAATTGGAATAGAAGGGACATTTCTTAAGCTAATAGAGGCCATCTACAGCAAACCCACAGCCAATATTGTATTGAATGGAGTTAAACTGAAATCATTTCCACTTAGATCAGGATCTAGGCAAGGTTGCCCATTGTCTCCATTGCTCTTCAACATTGTAATGGAAGTTTTAGCCTTTGCAATTAGGGAAGAAAAGGCAATCAAGGGTATCCACATAGGATCAGAAGAGATTAAACTTTCACTCTTCGCAGATGGTATGATTGTATATCTGGAAAACACCAGGGATTCTACTATAAAACTTCTAGAAGTGATCAAGGAATATAGCAGCATTTCAGGCTACAAAATCAA
>CAUYRH010141863.1:0-63370 GCA_963574655.1 Perodicticus potto | reverse complement strand
ACTCTGGACGTGCTGGTGTCTTCAGCTCGGAGCTTCGTTCGCAGCCCGGACCTGCGGATGCTCGGCTTCTCCTCGCCCTACCGCTGCCTCCTGCACTCGCTCACCCACTTCGCCCTGGAGAAGGTCTACCTGCAGCAGCGGCGCTGTCCCAGCGCCTTTGTCTTCAATTTCCTCCTCTACCCCTCGGCTCACGTGGGGCTGCAGACCCTGACCGGCCAGGCGCTGCTGCTCAGCCTGGGCTGGGGGCCGGGGGCGCTGGACCTGGCGCTGCAGTACGTGCTGGCGCTCTACCACTGCCAAGTGTTCCTCAAGCGCTTCCTGCGCTTGCGGTACGGGCGGCAGCGGCAGCAACAGCGGAGGAGCGCGCTCCCCGCCCCTCCCGGCGCCCGGGCCCCAGCGGCCAGTGCCCGGCGCCGACGACCCCGAGGGCCTAAGGGCGCCGGGGGAGCCCCCGGCCCCGGGCTGCCGGACCTGCTCCGCTTTCTTTTCTTCGGAATGCATGGCTTTCTGGATGAGATCTTCTTCACCTTCTTCTTTAACGTGCTGGGGCAGGGGGACGGAGCAACCAGCGGCCACACGTCGCTCTGGTCCTTCTTGATGTACGGCAGCTGCAGTTTCGTGGTGGAAAAGCTGTACTTCCATCTCCATTGCAGGCGCGGTTGGAGCGCCTGGAAGCGCGTGCCCATCTACGTGATCTTCATCTACGCGTGGGAGTTGTCCTGGGGTCTGGGACTCCGCACGTGCGGGGCTTGTTCCTGGGACTACTCTCACTACCCGCTCAATTTCATGGGCCTCATCACTCTGATGTATTTACCCGGTTGGATATTCCTTAGCGTGTACCAGGACCTACTTTCCAACGTGTTGTGGCAGGTACAGTATGTACCGACTAACTAAAGCCAAAAAAAAAAAAAGAAAAAAAGTCACTGATTCCCCCAAAGGAATGTGATTTATTTTTACACATTTAAAGCAGAGTGGGTTTTTTAATCTTTTAATTTTTATACACTTTACTAAACTCTTCCGATATATTTTCCTCGATATTTTAGTTATTCTGTTAGGAACCTATATATAATACAAAACTTTGAAATATTACTAAAAACATAACTAAAAGCACTTTAATTGTCAATATTTCAAAAGTTTCACAAGCCCAAACAGCAAAACCATCATAACTTAACACCAGAAAGCTGTAGTATTTACTTATCTGGACATAGATGAGTGATAGCTACTAATTCAAAAATAATTTAAAAGGAAGTTCTTTAAATCAGAGAACAGTTATTTTTACAAGATTTGGTGAAATTTTGTGATTTAATGATTTGTTTACTTTCTTTTTAATCAAGTTGCATTTTAATTCATGGCCATATTTACCAATGACTGCTGGAACTCTATGAATAGTACTCCTGAAACCATAGTTAATAGCTCTTACAAGTGCCTCTGTCTAGTACACAAGTGAAAAGAAGCTGGCAAATTTTTAAATGAGAAAGCTTTTCTCGCAACTCAGACAGTTGACACTGTGGTAAGATCTTTGATCTCCATCCTGGAAATGATTGCTTTCCAATGTGACATAGCCTTAAACACCAAGTGTGTTAATGTTGATCAGATCCTGTGTTATCCATGGCTGTAAATTTTTCTTATTGTGCAATAATGTAAAATGTTTACCCTATATGTCCTGTCCAAGGACCAAGTGAAATTGTGTAACTTTTAATAGTGTTCTAACTGTAAGGAGCCTTTTCAACATGGAGTTTCAAGGGCAGGAAAAATACATTGGAATAAAATGAACCTGAATGTTCACTATAACTACTTTAGGCTTACTTGTTTTCTGTGAATATAGATATGTCTTCAGCATATCTCTGCGTGGCTTACTTGTAAACATTTCTCATTTTCCTTCTAGGCCCAGAGTTCTTGGGCCAACTCTGATGTGATAATGTGCATTATAAATCCATGGTATCTTTTGGTGACTTGTGAATGTCTGGAAGCTCTAAAGTTAAATGAGATGTATAAACCACCAACAATGTTGTTTGCTTTTTTTATTATATTTATAAAAGACAGTAGAATCAAGGATGATTTGGCAAAGGATGACTAATACCATCTCATTTTTAATTACAAATATAATTTGGAAAACTTAATGGTGTGTAGAAATGAGTAGTGACCTAGTCCATCATCAACCTGCCTATGCTAGAAAAAAGGGTCATTTTTCAGTTTTAAAAAGATGTTTGCTATGGCAGTAGAAAAGAATATACATTTAAATTTGATTACGTCAGGTATAGTTCTGTGAGTATTGTATTATTTTAATCTACTATTTGAGATTCTGAGCTAAATTATGAGTAATGATATATAAGGAACCCTGCTGTGAAATGGGTCATGTCAAACATTATTTAGCCACTCAAAGCTAAGTAGAAACTTAAAAGTATGCTATTTGCAGACAGTTTCACTTAAGAAAAGTTCTTTATGACATTTGGTTGTGGAATGAAGATTTCTGAAAACCTGGGGGAGAAAAAGAAGAGTAAAGTATATACACTAAAGTTAGGCAGATGCCAGACAAAAATATTTGTAACTCAGAGGTGCCCATTAGACAAATATGATAACACTTCCCAGGCCACATTCCTGTGAATACTTAACCAAATTCGTGACTTCTGAAGTACTTGCTAAATGTACACATTGGCACAATCACCTCACATGCTTCTCCTTGGCCCTGCTGACTTGCCCACCAGAATCCTCAAGGTCAGAAATCCATCAGAGGAAGTAGAAAAGAATGCTTAATTTTATAAGGAAAGGTCAAGGTTTTCATTCATTTAGTTCACTCAAGACATGGTTATGGAGCCTCCACTATTTGCCAGGCACATACGTGGACTCTGTGGGTACAACAATGAACCAACACAAAAATCTCTGTCCTTGTGAAGCTCACGTTAGTGTTTTGATTTACATGAGATTACAGTTATTTGCAAAGCTGCTGTTTTGGTAATACGCTATGAGAGGCAGTTGTTATGAGGGCTCTCATCAAGCTTGTTCCTGGAATACCAATCCATCACCTCTAAAACAAAAGCCTATTAACAATCCCTTTGCTAGTTCTACAAAGAGCTAGTTCTTCTGAATTCAGGAAGTGATTAGTCTGTCTGTTAACTCAGAACCTTGCTTTAAACCTACTCATTTTGTGTTTACTCAACTTCTTAAAAGTGACATTTGCTACAACTTTTGATCTTTAAGAAAAAAGTGAGGGAAAAAAGAACCATCAGATCACTTAAATTTTTTATTCATTAGTTATTCACATACAGAAGGCAATATGATAGTTAACATCTAGGTGGCTTTTACCCTCTCCCAGGAACTTTGGCAAGGTGTGTATGTATGTATATATATACACACATACATATTTATATATATAATTGAATAACATGTTCATATATCTTAAGTGAATATATAACTTACGTGAGTGTATATATCATGAATATATCTTAAGTAGATAGATATTTATATGTGTATACATACATTTACTTAAACCTCCAACAGCCCTCTTTTTACAGGGGAAGGCAAGGAGACTGAAGCCCAAATAGTTTAAGTAACTGTCCAAGTTATGCAGCTGTTAAGCATTTAGATTTGAATCAAAGTATTCTGGGCTCCAGGGTCTATTCTTAAAAGCAATGTGGTCATGCCTCATTCTACCAACAGCAGTGATTTTGGATCTTTAGGGATTTCACTTTACAACCTGTACTGTTCTTCCCTTCCACTACTGCAGATGAGGGGTAGCTACATAAATGTCAGACACTCACAGCAAAAAGACTTTCCTGTTGTCTTTTTGTTCCATGGTAAATAACAAAGGAGCTAATAGCAGGATGCATAACTGACGATGAACCTAGTTCTAATTGCCACATGATGCATCTTTACATTAATATTAACTGGGGCTCTGAAACAGAGTCAGGTAATCTTCAGCATAAAAGTATCAGAATAATATAGTCCTCAGAATAAGTGTCATTGAAAGAGTTAAACAACCAAAACTTAAATTTTTACACATGTTCATTCTGAGTTTTACTAAACACCCCACTCTAAAAAAATTTCTTAGTAGAAAAACATTAGACAAAAACTAGTGACAAATGTAATATTTTAATTATACAATAATTACAAATGTAATGTTTTAATTATACAGTATTAAAATTTCTGATTAGAAGTGCTTTAAATTTTCAATCAATCCTATTTGGGCTTTGAATCTGAAAAGGAATATTACTTTTTGAGTTTTTTGTGTTAACAATAAAAACCGAAGTTCCTAAGACGTACAAGACTCCAACAAGGCTGATAATGCATTTCAGTATTTCAAACATTTTAATGATTCATTGTACTTAAGTATAAATACTTTATCATAAATATTTGGCATTTCTTGCTTCAACTCAGCAAAAGACAGTTTAGGAAAACATAACCTGTCCTTTATTGGTAAAAAACATCTCTAACTACATAATCTTGCTCTTTTTGGAGGTGGGTGGGAAGAATTTCTACTCTTGAAATGGTTTCTATTGGCATAATGGACCAGTTCCGTTTTAAAACGATGGTGAAGGAGAATTTTTGTAGATGTCTTTGGTTCTTTTTCCACTTCCAAACACATAAAACATCAATATTCTTGGAAAGGAAGTATTACTCACAATATAGAATTAGGGTAATAAATAAGTCATTGTCTTATAGAATCTGAAAGCATTTTAATAAAATCAATCTCTCCTTATATTAAAAGTGTTTTACCTTTTAAATTAAATTTAAAAACTCTCTCTCTACCAGTGCTTAATGGAGCTAAACTCCTTTACTGAAGGAAGGAAGAGAGGACAAAGTACCTCCCACCTCCCCCTGGGAAACACATGCCTCAGTTTATGCTGAAGGGAAAGATGGAAGTCAAAGATGGTTGTGTTGCATTGATTTTTTTTTTTTCCTATTCTTAGGCTTGGTACCAGAGGAACCAACAAAGATGCAATTGTCCATGTGGCCATCTATTCACTGAAATTAGCCTCATTCTAATTTTTAACATTGAGGGGCATCAAGCCAGAACACAGGCAGTGGCTTCCAGTCGCTAGCAACCCAAATTGTGAATTAGTTGTGAATTGTGATATAGTTAGAGAAATTTCTCCTTAGGGACTTTTTTCTCTTTCACATGAAGATACATAAAATAGAGAATTGTTTCCTTAATTTCAAAATTATCTTCACAAAAACTGTCAAGTAAGTTGGCAGACAACTGAAATATAGAGAGATTGGTACTTGACATAGAGAAAGGTTTAATCTCCTTCTTACTTCTTAATAATTCTATTAAAATACAAAAGTCATGCAGATCAACTTTCCCAACTAAAACAAATTATATCTTTACCATGATTAAGGAGAATTAAAAGTTGAATGAAACCATGAAAGTTAATAACTTATAGCCTTCCACACAAGGCAGGAGTTTATGTCTCTGAAAGATGCTCTCTCAGCTCAGCTTGTACTTCAAGGTGGCATTAACTGTGTTTTTTACGTGAAGAGTAAATGGAGGAAAGCTGTCAGCAACTGAGCTGAGAAACCGCACTGTCTACGAGCGAATAAGAATGCTTCCAAAGCTTTCAGGAGCTAATTCATACCATTGATCCTGATTGTTTGTTGCCAGAAAACATTTTCTTAAGAAATTATTTTCTTTAAAAAAAAAAAAAGTGTTTTACTCTGTTGGGACTCAGAAAACAACACCCCAAAATAAAGGTTTCAGAAGCAGTGACAGAAGCAAAAGGTTTATCTGAACTTTTCCTGCTCTTCTGTCTCTCAGTCCCATTCTCCCCTGAGGCTAGCCATAAAAAAACTAGAGTCCTTCTGTAAGGCAGGTCATAGAAACCAGAAACCCTTCTCCCCAAAGCCAGGCATAAAACCTAAAAATAGTTTACACTAACTTTCCCTCCACCTTTCTTTGTAAAAACTAGCCTTAAGAAATTATCTGACTTACCTTGGTTGACTATAGGTCACAAGACTTCCATCCCAGAGAGGGTTTTACTCCATGCCCAGAAGGAATAAATGTGTATTCAGAGAGGCTAAGAAGAATCTAGACAGACAGGCCTCACTGCCATACCAGGGTCCCCAACTCAGTCTATTATCATTAGACTATACCCTTTTTGTCATCCAACAAATATCCATACTTTGTTGAACCTAAGCATAATAGTGGACAATTCCCATTTATCTTTTGAGTCTTCATTCTGAAGGCTTCCATGTACATATTAAATAATTTTTGTAGGCCTTTTCTTCAATTAATATGCCTTTTGTGTGCTGATTTTTCAGCATACATTTGGAGGGTTCTGATTTCCTTTTGGTCCCTGCAGTTCTTTTGTTATGATACTTATGGTCTGCTGATCATATCTTTTTAAATGATGCTTTATTCACCCACCCTAAGGAGCAGAGCTTTGAGATATTTGACAGTAATTACAATTACCTCAGGGAAAAAATGCATTGGCAGAAGGCATAGGAGTAGATTAAATAATAGACACCATGTTTGAGTCACTGGAATCTCAACCTGCTTTAACTCAAGAGAAGCCTTTGGGTAGCTGCTTTGGTCAACCTACAAAATATTAACTTGACAATGTCTTCGATAAGTGAAGTTTCTAGGTAACTTCCCCCCACAGACCTAAACAGCTGCACCAAGAAAGAAATTGAGAGGTCATAGGTGTTGCAGAGATAAGTAGTGTAGCCAAGAAGGGTGAAAGTTGTGATAAATCAACATTCCCATTCAAAAAAATTGTTCTTATCAGATTTTTTTTTTTGAGACAGAGTCTCACTATGTCACCCTCAGTACAGTGCCATGGCATCACAGCTCACAGCAACTTCAAACTATTGAGCTTGAGTGATTCTCTTGCTTCAGACTCCCAAGTAGATGGGACTACAGCCGCAAAGCCCAGCTATTTTTTGTTGCAGTTGTCATTGTTGTTTAGCTGGCCCAGGCCAGGTTCAAACCCACCAACCTGAGTATATGTGGCTGGTGCTGTAACCACTGTGCTAAGGGCACCAAGGCAGTGTTCTTATCATATTAAGGAGATAACTTTTGATTCCAACAAATATTTATACTACATACAAGATATTTTATTAAAATACCTTTAGTATCCATGCTGAAAATAAAAATTGTCTTACAGGATCTCAGATTCACAACTTCAAATATTTGAAAAGTCATTGTTAATATTGAGAACAGGCAAGAAGTTTATATTATTTGTTCTGATTGCCCACTAACTTTTAGGAACAAACTAAGCTATGCTTTTGTACATTTCTGAAGGATAACTACTTCAGTCTCAACCTTTTATTAGAAACAATGAAGGGATAGGAAGAAAAAATAAATAAAACTGTTCCCTGGAGTACAGAAGATCAAGCCACGTACTTAGACTCCCCATATTTAAAAACAGGAGTTTAACAAAATTTATCATGGTACTTACTTTTAAGGATTATGCTTCCAGCAAACAAAACAAAACAGAAACAAAAAATCAGAAATTGAATATATATTGGAAAAGATAGTGTTCAATAGCCTTAGAGGAACCTGTGTTATTTTTCTATGGCTAAAATATTAATAATATAAATATACAAATGTTATTCTAGGTTTTTACATCATGCAAGAATTCCAAAGAAAATTTTATGTTCAGAAAACCCTTACATAGCCCTAAGTTTGATTGAGTATGAAAAAGTTTATATACTTTATTTTGTTAATATGGAATAAGTGAAATTTCTGAGATTATTTTTTGTGTGATGATTTTACTGGACACACTATTAAAGTTCTGATAATAGTATATTGAAGTGTCTACCCAATGCACAGGTAAACAGACCACAACTTACTACAAATCTAAAATAATTGAACCTCTGGCCCAGCACGGTGGCTCACGCCTATAATCCTAGCACTCTGGAAGGCCGAGACAGGTAGATTGCTTGAGCTCACAGGTTCAAGACTAGCCTGAGCAAGAATGAGACTCCATCTCTGAAACAAATAGCCAGGCATTGTGGCAGGTGCCTATAGTTCCAGCGACTTGGGAGGCTGAGGCAGGAGAATCGCTTAAGCCCAAGAGTTTGAGGTTGCTGTGAGCTGTGATGCCAGGGCCTTCTACCAAGGGTGACAAGTGAGACTTTCTCTCTCAAAAAAAAAAAAAGAATAAAATAATAGGACCTTAGAGCTTGAGGAGATAACTAAAGGTTATTTAGTTCAACCCTCAACTAATAGAGTAATTCCTTCTAAATCGTCTTGGACAGTTGTCTGTCCATTCTCTTTCTGTTCACTTCTGATAATGGAGATCATTGTACTTACTGATATCTCCCAGACCAACCCATTTCTTTATTCTATAGCTTAGGTTTCAGGAATGTTCCTAAGAGTGAGACCACATCTATAATTTCCACTTATTTTTTCAAGTTTTTCATCCATAGACAAATCAAGAACCAAAGGTTTGAAGAAAGTTTCCAGGTGTGGCATAATTGTCTAACTCCTAAACATTCCATAATCATTCAGCAATATATAAGAAATATACAATAATAAAACTATTCCCTACCTTTATCTAGACATTTCTGCAAATACGGAAGCAACTTTACAAAGGATTAGCTTTTTATGTGGCTCACATCGTTGTTTTGATTGAATTTTCATTTGTCTATAGACCCTCTGTCTCTTCTCTATGAACTAATCCAAATGGTCCTCTTTGTGTACTTACCCATTCATATAAAGATAATGGGCATGGAGCTGCATTATTCTCATACTGCATGACTAGGACCTCAAAATGAGTTAGAGAGAAATGAAGGCAAGTATAATGAAGAACAGGTAAGTTGCCGTTGAATTTACTCTTCATTTCTTTGTTTCTTTTATTTTCCTGTTCTCTTTTTGGGGGAATAGACATAGCATCATTTTCTTTTTTCTCAACACTTGGCAAAGAATCTAGCCAAGAATAGATGCTCAAACAACTTTTGAATTTTTATGTCAGACATAATTCAATAATGAAATTAGGAATTAGGAATGTCACAAAGTGGCAACATGAGATTTCAATGGGACATTTACTTATGGAATATACCCAGAATCACCTGTACCTAGAAAACTGGTTTCCATATTCATGTTCTTCTGTTCTCTGCTCAGCAGGTTCTTTCCCCAGGCACAGGGCTCAATTAATTCTCTAAGACAGTTTAGCTACATTGTGGGGTTTTTAATTTATAGGTTAGTCAGATAATCTAACCATTCTTTAAAACATTATTTCCAAACTATGAATTTTAAAAGGAAAACTGATATTGATGTGAACCAGTGGCAAATGTATGTTTCACTACGTGATTCTTCTCTAAAGACTGATTTGCTCAGTTTGCAGCTTGTTGATGTCTTTTGATTTTTACCATTTTTTTTTTTTAATGATAGCCTTTGGGATTTGGGCAACTTTTGAATAGAAAAATAAAAATAAATTCAAAATTAGTTAACTTTTAAAAATTGTTTGGAGTTCCACATGATAAATATTTATGTTTTATTGTCTATGAATCTGATTCATTTCTTGATATTCCAACTCCAAATATATTATTGGCAGATTGTGTTTGGGTTCTTTGAAGAAACAGAACCAATTTTGTGTGTGTGTGTGTGTGTGTGTGAGAGAGAGAGAGAGAGAGAGAGAGAGAGAGAGAGATTATATTAAATTGACTGACATAATTATGGAAGCTAACAGATCTCAAGGTCTACAATCAGTAAGCCAGAAGAGAGACCCAGGAGAGCTATCACTGTCCAAAGTCCAATTCTGATGGTCTAAGAATCAAGTGAACCAATGTTATAGTTCCAATCCAAAGTCCAGCAGGCTCAAGACCTAGGAAGAACTTATGGATTAGAGTATGAAAATAGGAAAAACATGCTGTCCCAGTTCAAAGACAGGAAGAAAGAATCCCCTCTTATTTGGGGGATGTCAGCCTTTTTGTACTATTCAAGCCTTCAACTGATTAAATGAGGCCTACCCACGCTGGAGAAAGCAATCTGCTTCACTCAATCTATCAATATCATTGTTAAATTCATCCAAAAACACTCTCACTGGAAAAACCCAAATAATGTTTGACAAAATGTTTGACTCTGTGGTCAGTCAAGTTGACACACAAAATTAACTATCACAAGTCCACCCCTTGTCAGTTTGGTACCCCAAAACATCTTAAACTATACTGAATGTCTAAATGAAGACAATAACAAAGTCATTAATTCCACCTAATGTGACATAACTATCCTATTTATAACCAAAAATACACTAATCCCTTTCCCAGAAGAGGAAGTAAAGCCCTTGAATATTCACTCTTCCCCTTGATAACCTGTAACTTAAAAACTATGATGTAAAATTAGCAGTACTTAAATATTATAATATAAAGGCAATACATCTGATGTTACATGATAAAGGAATAAGGAAGAAAACAAAGCTGTTTGCTATACAGACATACTATACATACACGGACATACTCATAACAAAACAAGGAGAAAATACACATGACCATTACAGTAGAATTGGTCATGTAGTCATAGCTGGTATTTTTAAGTACCTTCTTCCACTATACATTTTTGTATTCCCTTTGATTTTAGTAAACATCTCAGCTGGTCATGGTTCTTTCCCTGGTGAGCTGAACCAAGCCTTCATTCTTGAAAAGTCTGACAGTCAGTAGTCTGTCTGGATTAGGTTGTTGTAGCTAGTTTTCGATTGCCTTTAATCACAGCTCATAGTAATACTAAGAAACTCCCTAAGGAATCTCCTGTATTCCAGACATGCTCTTATCCTTCCCTCCACTGTGAAGCAGTAGTCCAATTTCCCCATTATTTAGGATTATTTACCCCAGCTAGCACAGTGACTCCCTTCTTTGCCTATTGATTCAGAGATATGAGGAGTCCAAAGTAATTCAGTGGAGTCGTAACTTAGAGTTCAATAGAGTCATTGTTATACCTCCTAGTGGAAGCATTCTTCCCTTTGGAACTAAGACCTCTAGGTCAGCAGAGAATAAGGTCATGGGAACAGGAAGAAAAAGCTTGCTAGTAGGTCACTATGGGTAATAGGAACTGGTGCCATTCCCAAGTCCACCCTTTCATTCCTGGACCTGTGAATCCTAGCTATGGGATCAATAGCCATATGGTTCTTATGATGCTGAATCTTGTCCCCAGCCCTACAAATCTTGTCCCAATCTATATCACCACCTCACTTGTGCTATAACCGAATCTTCAAAAGGCCATTCCAGAGAGATAGGATCAAGATGGCCAACTAGACACAAATAGTATGTGCCTTCTTCACAGAAAGGAACAATAATAAGCAGATTCTCATATTTCAAACAGATCTTCTAGGAGAAAACATTGGGATTCACCTAGCAGGCATCAAAAAGCACTAAAAGTGGGTAAGGAGAGAATTCAGGGCAACTTGCCTAGTCTGGGGCTGGCTAACCACTGGGAGAAGCTCTGGATGCAGGTGACGCAGTAAGAGAGAAGCCCCAGACCTCCATTCTCCAAGATGAGCAATTACAATCTTGACTATAAGGGAACCCTGTGACCATGCAGGTCTTGATCCTAACATAGGGAGCTGCTTGAAGAGTACACAGAAACATTGTTCCAGAAAGGGACGCATGCAGAATCCCACAGGCATCCGAGCCTAGTGCAGCTAGAACTGGCAGCTGTGCTAAGAGCCTAGATAGCAAGGACCCCTTGGGCAGCTCTGACCATTGCAGGGCTCTGAAGAAGGATAGAGGAGCCAGGTGCTCCTGTGCACCTCTGATGAGGTCTCTACCACCCTGTAGGCTGCTATTGAGACTGAGACACAAAAAGACAGCATGTTCTACAGTTTCTCACCCAGGATACCTGCCTGAGTGGGGGCTCAGCCTTTCTGTTTGCACCATTTTGAGAGTTTGACACTGGGCTGTGTCCCACCCTGAGGGATACATTTGGATTTGACAAAGCTACAGCCCCTGGCTGGGGAGGGGCAGAAAAACCAGGCGCTCAAGCACGCACTGGGCATGGTACCCACCATCCTCCACCTGGCTGCTGTAGGACAAATCTCCAACAACCTGCACTCCCCCACCAGCACAGCACATCTAAGGAGGGGCCTCCTCTCTGGTCATAGGCCCAGGGAACCATTTTGGGAGTTTAAAGATGGCAGTACCCCACCCTCAGGCTAATTTGGGCTAATGAAACATTACCAAGATAAGATAAGAAGGGATATGGAGACCAACGTCTCCTACACTTACTAGGACAATTCCCACCCATTCTGCTGTATGCTGCAGTGAAAATGAGATAGGAGTGAACAGCAATCCACCTAGCATCTTGCTCATGTTCTTTGCCTGGAAGAGGCCCCACCCTCTCAGATTACAGGCCCAGGAACCATTTTAGAATATTAAAGTTGCACAGCCCAGGAAGAAACATGGAGATGGGGCCCTCCTCATCTGACCACCCAATGCTGAAGGAAGAGTTGCCTCTGTACCCAAGCATGACCTTTTAGTGTGGATGAGCAGAGGGATGGGCAGTTCTAGGTTTGCAAATGGGGTTTACCCCAAAAAATATCCTCCTCAATACTCCTGGGTTCTGCCTGATCAATAGCTACAAAACAGGTAGCAAGGTATGTGTTAATGTGCTCAAGCAATAAGACCACATCTTATTGGTAAAGAAGCTGTGACTGCAGTTACCTCTTGGCTAAATTTACAATATTCCAGTGTCTCTCACTGAAATCTATCTGTTTCTTAGGCCAGACGGAAGAGTTGAAGGCGGATGTGGTGGGAATCACCGCCCTTGCATCCTTTAAGTCCTCGGAAATGATACTAATCTCTGCAATCCCTTCAGGGATATGCTATTGCTTTTGATTCACTATTTTCCCAGATAAATGCAGTTCTAATGACATCCAATCAGCCTTTCCCACCACAGTAGCCATCACTTCACAGATCAGGGAATCACTGGGGATTCTGCCAGCTGGTCAGGATGTCTATGCTAGTGATGCAATCTGTAACTGAGAAAATAACTACAGGATGACTTTGGGACCCACTGGGAGACTGACCCTAGCTAAACTGCATCACCTGACCTCTAGAAGCCCCTTTGACTGGAGAGCCATAGTGACATTTTGAGTCTCCTGGAATCAATGTCAGTGATTGTGGACTCAGAGCCTTGAGACCTTTCCAAGTAAATGAAAAGAAGAAGCCTCCAAGATGGGCAAGAACCCCAGTGAATGGGGCTTCACTGACGATAGAAATGTCTTAGTGCATCTAAGGCTACTGTAACAAAATACCATAAACTAGGTAGCTTAAAAAATACCAGAAACGTATCTTTCACTGTTTGGGAGGCTGGGAAGTTCAAGATCAAGGCACCAGCAGATTTGGTGTCTGTTGAGGGCCCATTGCCTAACTTATAAATGGCACCTTCTCCTTACATCCTCCTGTGGTAAAGATTCAAACAAACTCCTTCAGGCCTCGCTTAGAAAGACACTAACTTCATTTGTGAGATATGAAGTTTGAGGGACTCAAATTTCAGACCACAGCAAGAAGAGAGGAGAAGGAAGAGCATGTATTCAGTGTCACCAAATTCAGCATAGAGAAGGATCAGTGACCAACATATTTCAGGATATTTAGAAAGTCGCAGTGCAGGCAGCAATGGGAGGATAATAGGTTAAAATATATTGAGGAGTACAACCTAAGAAAATGGAGACAATGGCATAAATAACTTGTTTGAAAAGTCTGACTAAAAAATGGAGGGAAAAAACTGCCCTATAGATAAATATCGGTGTGGAGTCAAAAAACAAAAACTACTTTATTCTAATTTTAGAAATTTGTGCAAATGTAGATGTTGATGGGAAGGAATGCAACCCAATATAGAAGTTGAAGATACACAATGAAAAGAGGATATAAAAACTCCTAGTTAAAGTATAATTAAGAATAATCGATAACCAATAACATTATTGAGGGCTCATATTTTGGTATCTAAGCATAATACGTATCAGTCTATTTAATTCGCAGAGCAACCTAATGAGATAGGCGCTATTATCTCTATTTTTATAGATGCTGTAAATTGGACACTGGAGAATTGACCTTCTTTCCCAAAGCAAGTGTGGTGCAGCAGGGACTCAGGCTGTCTGGATCCCAAGCTGCTGCATTCTCTAAACATCTACACTGTGGTGGCTCACACCTGTAATCCTAGCACTGTGGGAGGCCAAGATGGGTGGAATGCCAGAGCTCAGGAGACCAACCTAAGCAAGAGTGGGACCCCATCTCTTAAAAGAAACCAATGGCCGGATGTTGTGACAGATGCCTGTAGTCTCAGCTACTTGAGAGGTTAAGGCAAGAGGATCTTACTTGAGCCCAAGAGTTTGAGATTGCAGTGAGGTATAATTCTACCAAGGGTGACTCTGTCTCAAAAAAAATAAAATAAAAAATAAATAAATAAATAAACTAATAAACATCTACACTGACAGGAGGAGGGAAAAGAAAGGTCAAAGAGACATAGGTTACAAAGGGGAAAAGGACCTGGGGCTGGCACTGTACTGAAATTTGCCTGCTGCCCTTCTCTCATACAGAATAAATCAAGAAAAAACCCAGAGAAAGCTTCTGAAGTCAGCTCTACTCAAAGAAAATTTAAATTTGTATGTAATGACTCACTTTTGTATTTTTATTCAATCATTTATTTAGCAATGATTTATTGAGCACTTACTAAGTAGCTGATACTAAAAATGCTCTAAGAATAAAAAATGAGCAGTCTGACATCTGATACCCTGCCTGATTGCACTAGTCAGCTTCAGCTGCAACACCAGACTGGATGAAACAACGGGAATTAAGTCACAGATGAAGTCCAGCAGAGATGATTTCTGGTGAGGGCGCTCCTCCTGTCTTGCTGACAGCCATCCTTCCACTGAATTTCCACATGTTGGTATGAGGCTGAGCTCCTTGGTGCCTGTTCTTCCAAGGACACTAATCCTATCTGATCAGGGCCTGGCCTCAAACTAGTTAAATTTAAACTTGTGAAGGACCTATATCTCTACATTAAGTCATACTGAGCATGAGGGCTTCAACATAGGAATCTGGGGGGCTACAATTCAATCTATTGCACTTACTATCTTTTAATTCCTACAAAACCCCTTATGGTATTATTTTTGTCTTACAGCTCATAGATGAAGTCATTGAGACTTCATCTGCACACAGCTAAGTAGTAGGGGACAGTAACAACACTTCCTTTCAATATTCTTTTTAGGTAATATTATCTCTCAGAAAGTTCAGGGCTGTGTCATTAGACAGAGAAGAGTTTCCAAAAAAAGAAAGATGGACCATCCAGCTAGTTTTATCCTGCTGATGTTACATAATTCAATTGTTATTGTTTTTTAATTCTTTCTAAGGAAGAGCTCTATTTTCTCCATACCCGCTTTTAACTTCTCTTAGAATTTGTACGCAGATTTCTAAGTCATCCCCTTCCCCATTTTTATTTTTTTCTTCTACATCTGTCTACTTTGTTATGAGAAAATTAGCTCTCTGCAAACACCCGGTCATAGACACTCTGTCTCCAGGCCTTTCTGAGAGGTGAGACAGAAGCCATGAAAGGCATCTCTACTTAGAACCAATTCACTTAATTTCATGCCACGTGGTTTTGAGAACAAGGTTTAAAATATTTGACCAGTGATATTTATGGGGACAAAATCAGTTTTCAATGTATTATAAAAACTGTATTATAAATCAATAATTACATTTCCATTAAGTTTATAGGGTGATATATTTTCAATTCAAAAGTATGAATTTCTAATTGTATTTTTAGATGATCTATAAATAATACCAAATATGTTTATCAATGATGCTCTTTGGTGCATCAAATAAATAACATAGATAACAAGGTATTTGGCTTTCTTAGCAAAATAAAAGACCTCCCCTCCCCCCCAATCCAGATAATCTTAATGACTTTGGAAGTTGTGTGCAAACTGCAAATTATGCAATTAGATGCAATAACAGAAGATGATGGTCTCCTAAGGAACCACTATTTGTAATTTAAATGTTTACTATGTTCCTTATCCAACTTAAAGCACAACACAGTAAAGGGGCACACCTCTTGTATCACTCTTTATATTACAAATCATTAGCCTCTGATAAACAATAAAAATAATCTGAGTGACAACTTT
The DNA here is from genome assembly GCA_963574655.1 of Perodicticus potto. Lineage (NCBI taxonomy): Eukaryota > Metazoa > Chordata > Mammalia > Primates > Lorisidae > Perodicticus > Perodicticus potto. Next base: position 47,321 of record CAUYRH010141863.1, on the reverse strand, counting down.
CTGCTGAAGCAGGGAGGTAGATTTTATGAAAATATATAAATTCTATATTTTTAAACTTTAGCCCAAAAATTATGTCTTTGAGGTAGTATGGATACCTTAATGATGACGGATTCAGCAGGTACCAACCTGCTGCCCCTAAACAGTTTAAGGAAATTGTTTAAAAAACAAAAGCCAAAAAACAAAAAATACTTCTTATATTGGAAAAGGTTAGCAATTGAAATTATTCAAAATTACCCCTCTACAAAACCACTTTATTTTCCAATACCAATCAATCTTCCTTGAATAGGCCCATTCACTAGCCCAGTTAAATGTTGATAAATAACTTGAAGATCAACTTTATACCAGTTCTATCCAACTTTATACCAGTTCTGAAAAATATTCTGTGCCTGTACTATCTAATATCCACTAACCACATGTGATGACTGAACAGCAGGAATGCAGCTAGTGTACACAGGAGATAAATTGAAAATAACGTTTAATTTTAATTTATTTAAAGTGAAATTGTAACACATGGCTACTATATGGAGTTCCACAATTCTATACTCCATATATTATTAATTGCGTGCTAGGACTATTGTAAAACGTGACACGAAATGGGCAGGTTAAAACCCTGGAAATTTATTATCTCACAGTTCTAGAGGCTATTAGTCTGAAATCAAGACATCAGCAGTGATGCTCCTTCTAAAACCTGTAGGAAGAATCCTTTCTCGCCTCTTCTAGCCCCTCTACCGTTAATATTTCTTGGTCTGCAGATGGTCACTCCAACCTCTGCTTTCATCATCTTTTCTCTGTGTGTCTCTGTGCTATGGTATGAATGTGTAGCCCCAAATGGAGCCTCTGGGAGGTAATCAGATTACGAAGGCTCATAGTGTCCTTATAAAAGAGACCTCAGAGAGCTAACTCATCCCTTCTACCACACAAGAACACAACAAGAAGGCATTGTCTATCACCCAGAAAGCAGGTCCTCACCAGACACCAAATCTGCCTTGACCTAGGACCCCCTAGCCTCCAGATCCGTAAGAAATACATTTTCATTATTTATAAGCCACCCAGTTTATAGTATCTTGTTAGAGCAGCTCAATGGATCCAAATTTCCCTCCTCTTATATGCATACCAGTTATATTAATTAAGGTCCATCCTACTCTGGTACTACCTCATCTTAACTAATTACATCTACAACAACCCCATTCTCATAGAGTCTCATTCTGAGGCACTGGGAATTTGGACTTCGGCATATCTTTAGGAAGACATAATTCAACTCATAACCTCATGATTTTTTAAAAAACTGAAAAGCTGAGAAAAAATATTTTCTTAAATTATTATAATTAAGGCTACTAAACATCTCTCATTTTTACTTAAATCTGTGATCTCCTTATAGAGTCTAAGTTGTGTTCAGAATAGTTCAGTTGAGTTCAAGCAAAATTAAATTTCATTGGGAAAGACATTTCAGGACAAAAGGTATTTTAAATACCTTAAGATAGCCCAAATTATTAAAGTGTTTGTCATCTAAGGACCAAAACAAGAAAATATGTAAATAAATTTTAAGTTTAAACACTTTTAAGTTAAAAATGGTTTTAATTCCTCTTTTCTTAGGTTCCCTGGAGTGTCCTAAACCTGTTTTACCCTAAATCAGCGCCTGAGAATAAAAAAATTCCACATCTACATCAATTTGAGAAACTATAATTTAAACAACATTCTAGAAGTTTCTTTACTGTACAACTTATCAGAAATTCTATTAGCTAATGCCTATTCTGCACTTCTAAGAGCTTGATATGGTATACAGTGTTTCCCAAATTTTTTTGAGTACAGAACATATTTTATGAATGCTTTTTATTTTATTTTGTGATTTGGCCTCTCACACAACACACTTGGGAAAATATTACTCTAAATGTTTCGACTAACCTTCAGCCTATCCCATATTTCACTCTAATCTTTTTATTGTTGGTAACTATTTATATCCTATTGCCCAGGGTATAAATTTATTGAAACAGCATCAGAATTAATAGCAAAAATTCCCTATTCCTTCTTGTGTACCCTACATGCCATCAATAATCAAGTCTTATGACATCTTTCAGATTATAGTTTATATTTATCTCTTCCCATTTGTTCAGCCTTCATAGGGAAGAAACATCTAATGTGACAGTTTCATAGTTTATCTCACTCGCACCCATTTCTACATAAGTTATCTGCCCAAACATCTTCTTTAAATATCACTGCCATCACATTAAGTGAGAAATTAAAGTGACATTTTATTAAACTTTGTCCATAGAAAAATAATTAGTTTAGCTAATGATAACTAACTGTTCGCTAAAAGCCTAAGAGTACCAATTATTGCTTTATTAACCCTTGAATTATCCCACAAAGGCGACCTAATCATTTGGCTTACAATCACACACTGCCTAAGAAATCTCCTAGAGACCTGCATAGATTTCTCTATCTCTTTTCTTGGCCATAACTACAGTAGCAATGATGATGAACCCATCGTTTCGTATGTCTTTTTTTTTTTTTTCTTTTCTGAACTCCAGGCTCCTCTGAAGTTGGCATTATATAATGGATACATTTCTCTAGCTGTCCTCTTTTACAACTCATTAGCTGAACAATTCTCCAAAGGATTTTAGTCATCATGTCTTCAGAGTTGTTTTTCTCTTTTCCAGAAAAAGAAAGGTCAGTTTGCCACAGTAAAATCACGTAGTTATTTTTTTCATGGTAAGAAAAAGTTCTTTCAGAGTGAAGTTACAACAAGCTTACTTCCCACCAGAAAAAAAATGGTGTATTGTACATTTTTATGCCATGCATAAATGTATATCATTAAAAACTTCCTTTAGCATTCCTGTGGCCCTCCAAGAGTGTTTACACCCCCAATATGGGGATGTGTTCTCAGAGAGCCACTAGCTTCTAAGATAATATTTTTTAAATTTTTGCCCTTTTATTGTAATGATACTATGAAGGCCTCCATCTTCTATTGCCATCCCACTGTGCCTGTTTATAGTTACTTTGGTGGTTGTTCTGGAGGCTGTGCCAGGTAAAAGGCCAGCGATTTAAGGTACACCAAACGAGCTGTTTCCACATACTTTACATAAAGAAAAGTGATGGGAAAAGGGATTTATTACAAGGTACAAGGTAATACAGGGAACTGAACCCAGATGAACTATACCATATTCATCCTACAGATTGAACTGTCAAATCATTTACTTCATTAGCAACAAAAATATTTTCCATTCTTAGTAAATTAACAACTACATACTCACATGAGAGAAAAACTCAATTAAATTCAAGTGGGGAGAGGCAGGGGGCTAAGTAAGTTCCTACCCAATGGGTACATTGCATGGGATTATGGCACACTTTGTTATGAAGGACATAACTGCAACTCCGACTTTAACCTTACAAAAGCAAACTATGTAACCTAATCATATGTACCCTTATATTAATCTGAAATTAAAAAATATATATTTTCTGTTCCTAAATGCAGTAGTAATTGAATTAGAGACCAACCAAAGAACATGCAGTTTTTACTACGATGCTAAACTTATCTCCAAGGGAAAGAAAGAACAGCTTTACAGAGTTACCTAGTACCATTGCATTAAAATTAGCTTTTGTCACTGCTCAGTGGATTTGGTTATCCTGAAGTAATAACAGCAACAAAAGCACCTCAAAGGCATTAATCCTAATGAATTATGCAAATACTACATACATGTCTGTGAACAGGTGTACAGAAATAGGCTGAATAAAGCTTCCGATATTGAAGCTACATCTTTCTACTTTAAACCCAATAACTGTAATTGACTTTCAGCAGTCAATGTCATCCATCATACTAAATAAACAGTATTGCTTTATGGGTTGCTGTTATGTATGCTGAAATCTATACATATTAAAGTATACTTAATGATTTCTTTTATACTTTTGTAAGAGCTATAAACACAAGGTTTTGTCCTTGTTTTTGTTGATTAAGCTACTTAATAATAAATACAATATCCATGGTAATTTTTTTTCTTCTTTAATAGGACTATGTCCTTGAATCCCAGAAATGGAATTCTGTAACTTTGGGTTTTGATATAACCCATTTTGCAGAAGAGCTTGGCACCTCAAGCTGTGGCTTTATCAGAAGAAAACTTTTAAACAAAGCATTAAAAGATTTTCAAATAGCGATACATCTGTGTGCCTGGACTTCATGAGGTGCTACACAATACTCTTTTTCACATTGCTGGGTTTCTTATTCTCCTTATGAGGCTAAGAGGAAATTGGAACTCAACAAATGAAAAAAAATTCAAACTGACTTGTAAGTTTGAAATTAAAGCCCTTCTACTCTGTTACAGTCTTCTAAATTCACTGATAGTAAAGTCCTTAGGAGAATAAACTTCACAATTCAAAGAAAAGGTATTATGAATTTGGAGGACATGATGTAAGTGCAGGTATGACATGTTGCTGAATATGTGGAATAGGAATTAGAGAGACAATGAAAAGAGAGCCTGTCATTGTTCAAAGACCACAGGTTGTGTCTTCCTTCTACTTTACCATGCTCTTCCGAGTCCCACAGCCACTTTCATCTCTTTCTAGTTAGAGGCTGGCCTCTGCTGTTGGCTTTTGCATCTCTCTGCTCCCTCCTGTGCCCTCTCTGTGGAATTCACTCACCCAACCAGTTGGACTCCAAAGTGATTGGTTTCTATTTGCTTAGTGAATGACCCTCTCTCCGGGGATCACCCAGATAATTCAGATTTAAATTAATCTTATCTTTTTGTGTTCACCCAACTTTGAAGTCTTATAAATTTTCACACAAAGATTGAGTAGGTAAATTTAAAGACTGGGTATATAAATGTGCAAGCCCACTTTACTCTTGAATACACTTTACTGGGGTGAAGAGAAAGTACATATGGAACTCTCTAGCCAGAAGCAGGGAGGTGAGAAATCCAGGGAGGGATGGCTGCAGTGAAAATGGAAGGTGGGTCAGGCTCTGAAGGGATGTATTGTACGGTGCTGTGGCAGGATTTGTGCTGGGGATGTAAAAGAGGAATGCAAACCATCCATAAGCAGATATGGCTTTAGAAAGATTGTGCTGATTATCAGGGAAAGACAGCAATTGAAAGAGAACCTAGGAGGTCACTGGGACAATCCACGTAAGAAATGCTGAGGGCCTGAGTTAAGGTTGTGGCTGAGAAAGGCTCTGGAAACTTACTGGGTATGGCAAAAGAGACAAGAGAAAGACCCTGACCTCAAGATTTTTCGCTTTAAGTTTGTGACAGATGAAACAATGAATCATCCTCATCCTTTTCTGTCTTTGTCTTTCTCTATCTCTTCTTTGTTTTACATTTTTAGCTAACATTTTTCCTTAAACATAGACCACTGAAAGAATGGTCTCTAGTAGCTCCTGGAGGGTCTGGGGCTGCCCACAGGGTCTGGCTGACCCACTCCTGGGAAAGTACAGCTGTGCAAAAGATATTTTAATTAGTAAGACAATCTTAACATTTTTACACCAATTTAGAGACTGAGCAGTGCAAAGCAACTATTGGCAGCTGCAAATTAAGTGGCTTTTGAAGTAATATAAACAAAAAGCATGTCCAGGCAATTTCAATCTTTGCTCTAGAGGAAGTAACAGAATTTAAAGATTGGTTCTGGCAAGTTACAGGATCTTGGAGGGGTGGGGGGGAGAGGAATAAGGACAAGCGGCATTCCTGAGCAAGGTACACAGACTGTTCCCTGCCCTCTCTTATCCTCCCTCAGGCTACAGAGGGCTAGCTTTTAAAGTGTATATTTTTAGCTAGAGACATAAAGACATCCCTCCTAATTGCAGCTTACCGGAAAGCACTGTGATCAGAGCTAAACGGAGGTCACTTTTCTCGGAGGGCACAGACATGCTAGTTAAAGCCTTAAGTTTAATGGTATGAATCTTTCAGTGGATCCTTGCTTTTTACCCCAGAGAGAATGTCTGTACTCTGAATCTAGAACTTGACACAGACTGACCATGCTGCAATTCTCCCACCTGCATGGGAGCTCTCACTAGGGAGAGGCCTGGGACGTGACCTATTTCCACATTGTCCAAACAAAAAGGGAAATACCCACTTAACCACAGGCTATAGAAGTGCAAATAAGAAAGAGGTAAGGATTTAGTAGGAGAGTGTCTCCTACTGGATCTACATTTGTATATAAATCTTTTTTTTTTCTATTTGTCTTTTTCATCTGTGAATTCTAAGTTGAAGGACAGCCTTATTAAAATAAAAACATTATCATATAAAAATAATGCTATGCTATTCTAATCATATCTAATAAATGATAAATGTAAACATAGTACAAGTAAGTACATAATAATAACCTCTTTGTATTAGTCTGGGGATTCTTCTCATGACTTTGCCTGGGTTATTAAGCGATTTATACTGCTGAACTCATTTACATTTTTTCACAGACAAGGATGTCTTTAAGTAATTTGATTAAAATTTTCAAGCAGAAATTTGCAAGTCTTTTGCCTTTTAAAATGTCCTTGCTTTCCTTGCTTTCTTCTGAAATATATTTATTATTCAGTGGCCTGAATAAATTACATTAGCATGTCACAGAAGCAGATTTTTAAAATACACCTTTTTATAAATTTGAAAAGTACAGATATGGTTTAACTTTGGGAATATTAATTAGGAATAAAAATTGATTTGTATATTTTTATCATTCAAATATAGATATGGCCTAAGAAGAAGATACTTTAATGCTCTGCTTTAAGGTTCAAAATAATTTAAATTTTATTTTTATAACATTTCATTTTTCAAATAGATATGCCACATTTGTAGCACAAAATTCAAAAAGTAAAAAGAAGGAGAAGCAAAAAAAAAAAAAACAAATTGAAGTTGTTTGATACATTCAGTACTATACTGAAATATAATTTTAAGGCTTATATATTTTCTGTAAGCATCTGTGGTTGGAACTAAGGAAAATGCTTACACTTTAGCAAAAAGCAACTAATAGAGAAGTCTCAAGATTAGTTGATTTCTTAATCATTAGACATATGAGTAGAGTTCATATCATTTATGTACCTTGCTAGTTTGTCAGGGTAGTAGATTCTGCAATTGTTAATGAATATTGACTCTCTCCCCTCCCCCATTACTAAAAGCTAGACACTTAAAAGTGTCACCAGAAAAAAATGAGACAAGTGGTTTGAAAAGGAAAGAGAAGTTTATTAATTTGCCAGCAAGTGAAGAGGCTGCCAGACTCCTGTGTCAACAATACCAGCGTCCCCCTTCTGAATAGAAGCACAGAGCTTTTAAAGGTTCTGATTAACCCTTTAATCCCATTTTGGGCTAAGACAGTCTTGTGACTTCCACCTGGATTAATCCCACCTTCAGCTAAGATGATCTTGTGACCCCCACCCAAAGTTATCTTTTGTGGCACATAAAGAACATAAGACATCCCCTGACCCTCCTGACCACTATTTTGAGAGTGGGATGCAGGTTTTACTTCTCAAAGTGTTAAGGAGGCAAAAAAATATTTTTGCCATTTTCTTTTTCAGGCCATTCCCTTTGTAATACCTCTACTATGTGGCTGGACTGAACTTTCCTGCCTTCTGTCTTTGGGCTTGGCCATGTTACTTGCTTTGATCAAGGAGACATTAAGAGGATATGTTGATCAAAGGGCGAAAAACATCTGCACAACTGAGATTGTTTTCCCCACACTTCTGATGTCCTCTTGAGAGAGGGCTGGAGCTGAAATAGAGGTAAAAGGAACAGATCTGCCTCTGATCAGCTGGCCTCAGCCAAGCCCAGCCAACCCCAGATACATGAGAAATAATAAAAACAGTTTGTGGAGGCACTGAGTTTGGGATGATTTGTTACATGGCATTATTTTAGCAATAGATAACCAGTGCAACCACGTATAAAAAGACGCAAAAAACTGTTGGGGTTTGAGTTCCAGTTCTGTAATGTAGTAGCTATGTGACCGCCTTTAAATTCCTTAATCCTATTTTTATAGCCTGTGCCATTTTGACCGTAAAACCAGAGTGTTCCAGAAAGGTGGTTTCTCTCAGAGATAAATAACTTTGGGCTAATTTGGTAAGTTTAATAACATGGAAATTATCCTTTGAGACTAATGGAAGATATAGGAAGCTTTCATGGTAAGATACAAAAATAAAAGGAAATAAAGGAAATGATTACCTTCATGAAAAGTAAAAAGGACTTGAAGAGAAGTCATGAGTACTTTGTACTATATTAGTTGGCTCAGCAGTAAACAGTCATAATAATATGAATGCTATAATAAAATAATGAAAATTGTGCTATCTCTAGATTAAAAATACACAGTACAAGAGACATTATGGCATCATATTTGCATTTGCCCTTGGGTTGCTCAGCCTTGGCACTGTTGGTATCTTAGGCTGGATAAGTTTTGTCCTGTGGGTTGTCCTGCACATTGTAGGGTGTTTTGCAGTCACTCTGACCCCTGCCAGCTCGATGCCAGCACCACACTCCCCATTGAAAACCACTGATCTGCACTTATGAGAAGCAACATTTAATGTCTAAGCTGTTGCTGATTTTAGGATCCAAAAATGTATTTCAGTTACTGATTTCGTACTACCTGTTTCTCATTCCAGAAGTCCATCCTGTTTCAACACATCCTCTTGAGGCCTTGCACACAAGAGATGCCAAGATTTAACTATGATTGTAAGAATATTTAGACTCACTTACCATGTAGTTAAATTTGCTAAGAACTCTTAAAATAGTAACACTACCGCATTAATTTCCTAGGCCTACCATAATAAATCACCCTAAACTTAGGGGCTTAAAGGAAAAGAAGTGTATTCTCTCACAGCTCTGGAGCCCAAAGTCCGAAAGCAAAGTGTCAGAAGGTCATACTCTACTTAAAGCCTCTAGGGAGAATCTGTCTTTGCTACTGGGAGCTTCCGATGGCCCCAGGCATTCCTTGGTCTGTAGCTGCATCACCCCATCTCTCCCTCCATCTTCATGAGGAAGCCTTCCCTCTGTGTGTCTCTCTGCCTCCTCTCTTCGTACAGAACACCAGTCATTGGATTATCACCCATCCTAATCTAGTATGACCTGATTTTGAATTAACTAATAATATCTGAAAGACTCTGTTTCTAAATAAACTCGCTTTATGAACTTCCAGGTGGACATGAACTTGGAGGGAATACTGTTCAAACTACTTCATTTATTAAATTAATCTCTGGACAATAAGCTTTGTAAATGCATCACTTTGGGAAAGTTACCATTATCTTTGTGCCTCAATTCCTCCATCTGTATTATAATTAAAAAATAATAAAAATACTTGATTTATGCTGCTGCAGTATGAAATGCTTTAATGTATAATGATTATATATGTCCGGCACATAATTTGCCCTATGTAAGTATTATTATTACTATTATATTACCATTATTCACATTTGCCAACCAAGAATTCTCCCTGTCCCCGAACATGACACTGTAAATTAGAAATGAGCTCATACAGCTCCATCTGCCCCTGGTGAGGCCACCATGTCCCCTACCTTATACTTACTACATTGCCACTGCAAACTAACATCCCAAATGGGTCTTCAGTGAGAGCTCATTATCCCCTGCCCCTAAGAAACCACTAAGACAAATTATTTGGTACTGTATGGCCTATTTCCTTTGATAGCTCATAAGAAATCCAAGTTCTAGGTGATAAATCCTGACTCCCATCTAGCTAGTCAGATGGAAGCTCCCACCTTCCCTAATTTCTTAAGTCCCTTCACTGTGCCCTCTGGAAGTCATAATCTGTCATTAGAAAAATGCCAGATACTGTCCAACTCTCCTTTGTGTGTTCTAGGCACCTTCTTGTTTGCCTGAATTGTGGCTTTCCTTGAGGGACACAGTCTCCCTGGAGCTGTCTCAGGTGGTGGCTGTTCCTCTGCAGAATGCCATGCTCCTCTTGGCCAGAAGTGTGGCAATGACCATCTAGCCCCTCACTGATGTTTCCAGACCATTCTTTCATCTTCTTCCTTCATTTTACCAGCAACCATAATGCTGTCAGAGCAGCCTCCCATTCTCCTTTCTTGCTGTTGACATCTGCTGTTCTGCCAGGTCCCCCTGTTATCCACCCCCAACACTACACAAGTCATATATCCTAGTAATTGTGATGGCTTCATAACTAGTACAACCAAGACATTACCTCTCTGACCCATTCTCTCACTAACATGATCATGTCTTAGACCAGCTCGCCCCTCCTGAACTTTAATTCTAAGCATCCTCTATCTCCAGCCACCATTACTTCTTTTTCTTTCCTTTTTCTATTCTTTCCTATTTTCAATTATTCATTTATCATCAGTGGCCCAAAATAATAAGAATGGGTTTCCAAATACAGAGTTCTATATAATCAGTGCTTATATGCAGAGCCAGCTTCGTAAGTGCTCGCCCTGTGTGGCAGCTGAGGATCCCACACTTGTGGTTTCTGTGCTTCATTTAATGCTCAGCTGTCACTGTCTTTACATTTCTTTTTGTTATTGTCTTTTTGTTTTGTTTTGTTTCAAAATATGTGGAATCTCCCTATAGGGCCCAACGTGGGGTGCAGTGGCTAGTCATAGGACCTATTATAATAGTGCACTGCTACCTCAAACCCCTGGCCTCCAGCAATCCTCCCGCCTCAGTTTTCTGAGTAGCTGGAATTATAGGCACATGCAACCACACCTGGATCTTGAAATTCTGATAGTGGCTGAGTACGTATCCTGCATTTTCAGTCTTCACTGAGCCCCCCATGTTAGGTGGCTGGTCCTGGACATTTGTGAGCATCATAGGTAACTCTTATTATTCTGCCTCACTGGTCCATTCTAGTTTTTATCCTCACTCCATCTATTCAGCTTGGATGATGTGTCCCATCCTTATAATCAGTCCCTTGTGTACATACCTTCATCACTTTTACCCTCTCTCCCTCTTGTTATACATGTTTCCCAAAATTTCAAACCTGCATAAATCCTCTCTCTGCCTATTCCATGCCTTCACTCAAGCAGCTAGCAATGGCTAGAAAGGATCTAAGAGGACTTATGTTGAGTGTAGAACTCAAAACCAGACTGGGTCTCGATGCTGGCAGGCAGTGTGAATGCTCTTGCCTAGTCAAGTTGTTCTCTTACTTTTTCCTAGCTTCTCCTTTTCCCTGAAATATCTGAAATTCCTCTTTCTTTCTCACATCAGGTGATGACTTATATCTTATGCACTGAGAAAATAGAAGCAATCACAAGCTTATAGAAAAAGGAAGGGTGAGAATAGAAGATGGCTCAAACTATCAAGGCCTCCCTGCACCCAAAAATCCATGTATTCTGGCTTTTCTTCTGTCTATACCTGTGTTCCAATATAAAGTCACGCTCCCCACTCGCACACTGAATCCATTCGTTTCTTACCTACACATTTTGCATTTTGTACCTACATTAATCCCCTCCCTCCTGCATCAGCAAATTTTCTCTATCAAATCATCCTTATCAACATCCTTCTTTAAAAAAAAATAATGCAAAATAAAATAAAACTTTCCCTGACTTCACAAATCTGTCTACCCACAGCCCCACTTCTCTGCTCTCCTTCACAACAACACTCTGTGGGACTCTACACATGCAGTCTTTACTTCCTCACTGTTCATTCTCTCTCTCTTTTTTTTCTCTTGAATCTACTCTAGCTTGGAGTAGCTTGGACTCTAGCTGTTGCTGGCCCTGCTGCAGAGAAGTTGCATTCTCATCCTGCAACTTCTCTGCAGCAGGGCCAGCAACAGCACCAAACTCTGCTCTCCCTGCTTCCCCTTTGTGCAGGTTTGCAGCAGTTTCCCCTACATCTCCTTTTCTAATAGACCCTCAACAAGTTTCCAGGGCTTTTTTTTCTTTTTAAAGCACACATATTACTCCTTTACTTAAACATTTCCAACAGCTCCCCCATTCCTTTGGTTTACGTAGAATTTCTTTTATTTATTTACTTACTGAAAGAGAGTCTCACTCTGTTGCCCAGGCTAGAGTACCATGGCATCAGCCTAGCTCAAAGAAACCTCAAACTCCTGGTTTTAAGAGATCCTCCTGCCTCAGCCTCCCAATAGGCACCTGCCACAACACTTGGGAAAATTTTCTATTTTTAGTATAGACAGGTTCTCCCTCTTGCTTAGGCTGGCCTCAAACTCCTGAGCTCAAAGGATCCTCCCACCTTGCCCTCCCAGAGTGCTAGGATTATAGGTGTGAGCCACAATATCTGGTTTACTTAAAAATTCTTTATCTAGTCCTACAATACAGTGCAAAGATTGGTCTGGGCTCAGTCTTTTTTGTGTTGCTGCTCTATGTGACTTCAGGTCCAGCTTGCCCTGCCCCTCTCCATAACTGATAGCACCCCTTCCCCCTATACTTGGTTCATATTTATGTTATGAAACATCACATTTTATTGTGATTGATACAATATGTATAAATATGTATTATGGACATGTTCAATCTAGCAGATTTGGAACATCCTCCAAAATGGAAACCACACGATCATTTTAGTGTCTCACAGATTCACATAATTATATCACCTAACCTCAGTAACTGAGAAGTCTTTGTGAATATGTGTGTGTATATGTGTGTGAAGTCTCTGGCTTGTAATTTCAACTTGTGTATGAAAAGTCACATTTATCCTTAGGGTTCCCTACTGGCTGTTAATATCAACATGTTAGCCTCAGTGTCAGGGCCTTTAGTTCTCTTTTTTTGATTTTTATTTTTTGAGACAGAGTCTTACTCTGTTGTCGTGGGTAAGTGCCATGGTGTCATAGCTCACAACATCCTCAAACTCTTGGGCTCCAAAGAGATTCTCTTGCCTCAGCCTCCCAACTAGCCTGCCACAATGACAGGCAAGTTTTTCTATTTTTAGTAGAAACAGGGTCTCATTCTTGCTCAGGTTGGTCTTGAATTCCTGACCTCAAGAAACCCACCCACCTCAGCCTCCCAGAGTGCTAGGATGGCAGACATGAGCCATCAAGTCTGGCTCATGGTTCTCTTTTTAAGTACTCTGGTTAATTATGGACCACTTTCTCTTCCCTTTGATACTCCTTAATACAGGTGAGATGAGGACAGTATACTTAAATAAGATGTTTCTGGGGTTTAACAAAGGGTTAATAAATCCACAAGGATCTTGAAACTGTGTAATCTTGGATATAAGGTACCACATTCTCTCTGCACTGAAAGCCTTATCTCCATATAGAGGGGCTAACTGTAACAGGCATGTCCAATGATTAATGTCTTATCCTCTGCCTCCCTACAAGCCTAGTCCCTAGAGAAATAGGTCAAGTGTGGGGGCAGAAATTCCTTCTCCAGCCTGTTCAAGGTCAACATTTCTAGTCCCAGTTTCCTGACTAAGCCCCAGTCTCTTCTTCTGGGATTGATACTATGAATGTTCTTTCCCTTCCAGGGACATTGAGACCCCTAAGCATGAGAGTGTGGCCTTACACTATTCCTTCATCAGGACATCCAGATGGAAAAAAAGGAAGTGGAATAAAATCTTGGATTCAAATCTTTACCATGCCAAGTAATTACATGATTTGGGGTAAGTTACCTTCATATTAAATCTGTCTGTGCCTCAGTGTTCTCCTTTGTAAAACAAGGAGAATAATAGAATCTGCTTCGTGGAGTTGTGGTAAAGATGAGATGAGATGATAGATGCCAAACACTTGACATAATGCCTGGGACATAACAAGGACTCATCATGTCAACTAGCTCTAAGACAGACATACCATCCATTTAAAGGACACATGCAGGTAATCAGGGACAGTTGTTGTCTTGCAAGAATGGGGAGCATGGAAGTTATAGTCAGAATATATTTGTTAACTTGAAAATAAAAATGAAGCTAGAGCATGGCAGAACCTTGAACAACAGATGAAGTGTTCCCCATACTGCTCTGCAGACATGCATTTAGAAATTATGTCTCCCAGCCCCTTCATCCTCTTTCCTTTTCATTCTCATTCAGATGAAAGCTATGGACTGTCTCCCTTTTACCAAGATCTTTTGAAGTGCAGATTTTACTCTAATCTTTAGTGGAGTTTCAGGGCCTCAGTTACTCATCTTCCCCTTTTATTATGCCACAGTGTTTCTGATCAAACAGAATTTGAAAAGACAGATCTATCTTGTCAAACAGTAAACAAAGAAACTCTCATAATAGCCCAGTGTTCTTACATAGCCTCAAGCCTTAGGTGTCCTGGAATGCTCTAGATCTGTAGAAAGGCAGTAACCTGTCTTGAATATAGAAGAAAGACAATATAGGACAAGTTTGGTTGTTAAATGTATCTGTGCCTTATAGAGTCATGACTATACTGAGTATTAAGTTTTTTTAAAAAATGGTTTCTGTAAAGAAAAGGATAGTAAATATTTTAGGCTTTCAGGGGCATACAATCTCTATCTCAGCTACTCAATTGTGCCATTGCAGGGGAAAGCATTCATAGATGATAGTAAATAAGTGGGTGCGGCTGTGATACAATAATATATTATTTACAAAAGTGGGTGGTGAGCCAGATTTAGCCCAAGGGCTTAAAACCAGGGCAAGCTCACCCAACCCAGCCCCCACCCAGCCTCTTTCCCCCACCCATCCCTGCTGTAGTAGAGAAAATGGACTCACCTGGAAGTTCTAGGGCCCGACCCACTACCTAGGGAATTCAAGTGCTTTTCTAGAGGGCTAAAGTCAGTCATAAGTCCTAAAAAAATATTACTGCAACTAGTTCCTTCCAGCAGGTGATACCTACTGACCAAGAGGTTAATTTACATAACCCTTTACAGCATTTGCTGACTCAATCATGCATGGTGTGGTTGATTCTCACACACAGGTACCACTTACCATTGCAGAGATTAAAATAGTAGTGCCAATACAACTCATATTTTTAAGAAGACCAGACCACAGGACTGGGGAAAGAGAAAGGATTCAAAGACCTCCATCCTCTCTCATCTTTGAGAAACAGGGAATCTACCCAAACACACAACTCACCAGTGCTACAGCCTACAAACAACTAGCAACTGAGAAAACCACCACACCAAGGATATCTATAACCAAGGCAACCATACCAAATCTGAACCACCATCAATGCACCCACAAGCAACTCCAAAGGTTCTTACTCAACAAAAGCTACAGACATACCCTTATGAGTGAGGAGGAGAAAAGCCCTATCTTAACAAAAGAAATTCCAAAAATAAGAAGTGACAGCTGCCCTACATGAGAAGGAATCAACAAAAAGAAGTCAGAAGTATGAAAAATCAGAGGGAAAGGACATCCTCAAAAGAGAACACCAGCTCTCTAGTAATGTATCCCAACCAAAATGAAAATATTAAAATAACAGATAAAGCATTACAGATACAGTTTATAAGAAAGCTCAATGAAATCCAAGACAAAATGGAAAACCAACTCAAAGAAACCAGAAAAAATAATTCAGGAAATGAGTAAAAACTTCGCTAAAGAGATTGACATATTAAAAAAAAAAATGCCAACTAGAATTTCTGGAAATGAACAGTTCATTTAAGGAAATCCAAAACACAGTGGAAAGTTTTGAAAATAAACCAGACCAGGCAGATGAAAGCATCTCAGAGCTTCCTGACAACTCTCAAATTAAATCAGTCAGTCAAAAATAAAGAAAAAAGAATTAAGAGGGATGAACAATGCCTACAAGAAATATGGGATCATCAGCAGTGTAAATACAGTGGATAACATTTATGGACTTACGTATGTTAAATCAGAAAGGCATCCCTGGGATGAAACTACTTGAGCATGATGTATGACTTTTTTGATGATAAGCTGTAATCTATTGGCTAGGATTTTGTTGAGAATGTTTGCATCTATATTCATTAGTGAAATTGGTCTAAAATTCTCCTTTTTAGTTGGGTCTTTTCCTGTTTTTTGTATCAGGGTGATGTTTGCTTCATAGAATGTGTTGAAGAAGATTCCTTCCTCCTCAATTTTTGTTAAGTAATTTCTCCAGTATGGGAATAAGCTCTTCTTTGAAGATTTGATAGAATTCTGGTGTAAAGCCATCCAGACCAGGGCCTTTTTTTTTTTTTTGGAAGATTTTTTATTGTTTCTTTAATCTCAGTGCTTGAAATTGGTCTGTTCAGGAGCTCTATTTCTTCCTGGCTAAGTCTATGAAGAGGGTGTAATTCTAAATCTTGATTCATTTCCTTCACATTGTCAAATTTCTGGGCATAGAATTTCTGGTAGTATTCAGAGATGATCGCTTATATCTCTGTGGCATCAGTTGTTATTTTCCCTTTATCATTTCTGATTAAAGTTACTAGAGATTTTATTTTTCTATTTCTAGTTAGTCTGGCCAAAGTTTTTATCTATTTTATTTATTTTTTCAAAAAACCAACTCCTTGTCTCATTAATTTTCTGAACAATTCTTTTGTTTTAAATTTCATTGTTCTCTGATTTAATTTTGGATATTATTTTCTTCTGCTGGGTTTAGGCTCAGATTGCTCTTCTTTTTCCAATTCCTTAAGATGGCTTGTGAGTTTGTTGATGTGCTCTCTTTCTGTTTTTCGAATGTAGGCATCTAAAGCAATACATTTTCCTCTCAGAACTGCTTTTGCAGTATCCCACAGGTTTTGGTAGCTTATGTCTTCATTGTTGTTATGCTCAAGGAAGTTAATGTACAACCTTTTTGGAAGCAAGTATGGAAAAACCTCAAAGAACTCAAGCTAGACCTCCAATTTGATCTTGCAATCCCATTACTGGGCATCTACCCAGAAGGAAAAAAGTCTTTTTATCATAAGAACACTTGCACTAGACTGTTATTGCAGCTCAACTCACAATCACCAAAATGTGGAAACAGCCTAAATGCCCACCAACCCAGGAATGGATTCACAAGCTGTGGTATATGTATACCATGGAATACTATTCAGCCATTTAAAAAAATGGAGACTTTACAGACTTTGTATTAACCTGGATGGAAGTAGAACACATTATTCTTAGTAAAGCATCACAAGAATGGAGAAGCATGAATCCTATGTATTCAATTTTGATATGAGGACAATTAATGACATGGTGGGGTGGGGGAAGAAGAGAGCAGAGAGAGAAAGAAGGAGGTAGGGTAGAGGAAAGAAAGAGCAGAGAGAGGGAAGGGGGGTGGGGCCTTGTTGTGTGCCACACCTTTGGGGGGCAAGACACAATTATAAGAGAGACTTTACCTATCAAATGCAATCAGTGTAACCTGGTTTCTTGCACCTTCAATGAATCCCCAACAATTAAAAAATATATATATATAGGATCATGTAAAATATCCAAATATAAGAATCATAGACATTCTTGAGGGCACGGAAGAAAATGCCCAAGGGCTGGAAAACCCGTTTGAGGGAATATTGAGGAAAACTTCCCTGCTCTTGCTAGAGATACAGACATCCAGGTACAAGAAGTTCAACTAATACTGAGAATATTCATTGCAAAGAGACAATCACCAAGACACATGCTAATCAGTCTGGCCAAAGTCAATACAAAGAAGGAACTCCTGCAAGCCACATAGTGAAAACATCAAGTAACTTACAGAGAAAACTCATCAAGCTAACTGGAGACTTCTCAACTGAGACTTCACAAGCCAGAATGGATTGAGGCCCTGTCTTCAGTCTTCTTATGCAGAACAACTGCCGGCCTAGAATTTTGTATGCTGAAAAACTAAATTTCATATATGAGGGATAAATAAAGACTTTTCCAGCAGAGCAAACACGATGGAATTTGTCAAGACCACACCTGACCTGTTGGAAATACTCAGAACTTCATTACACATGGATTAGCCCAGCCATCACTCCCCAATGTAAAACCATGGCAAAACTAAAGCTCATAGCTTGTACAAAACAACAGCACAACAGGTAAAACAAAGCAACAAGGTACTACTCAACAGTATGAACAGAACAGCATCCAACACATCAATTCTATCAATCAACATGAATGATTTGAACGGCTCACTTAAAAGACATACGCTGAATGAATGTACAAAAAATACAACCCAAGTAGGTGTTGTGTCCAAGAAAGACATATAACTGATGAGGACACATACAGGCTTAAGGAAAAGGGATGGAAATAAATTTCCATGCAAAAGAAGACTATATAAAGCAGGTGTAGCCATTATTATATTAGATAAAATTGAATTTGAATCAACAATAGTAAAGAAAGACAAAGATAGTTACAACATAATGGAAAAGGGTGCAATTCAACAAGAAGACGCAACAATCTTAAATATGTATGCATCTAACACAGGAACACCTAGATTCATAAAAACAGACCCTATTAGAGCTAACCAAAGAGAAAATTTGCAGCAATGAAATTGCTGAGGACTTCAATAGCTCACTGACAGAACTGGACAGAAAATAAATAAACAAGAAATATTAGTGGAAAATAAATAAGGAAATAATGGACTTAAACAGCACTCTAAAACAAATGAGCCTGCAGACATTTACAGAACGTTTTACCCCACATCTACTGAATATATATCCTCTCATCAGCACAGGGAACACTCTCCAAGAATGATCATATCTTAGGCCAAAATACATGTTGCAACAATTCCAAAAAAATAGAAATCATGCCACATATCTTCTCATCCCACAGTAAGAAAAAAGTAGAAATCTCTCCAAGAAACACTCAATTCTAAACAACGTCATGGTAATTAAACAACCTGCTGCTGAATGATTATTAGGTCAATAATAAATTAAGATGAGAATCAAAAGATTCCTTGAATTGAATGTCAAAGGAGACACAAATTATCAAAATCCATGGGATTCAGCAAAAGCAATCATAAGGGGGAAATTCATAGTCTTTAATGCTGAATCAAAAAGATAGAAAGACAAAAAGGAGGAAACTTCAAATATCAGCAATCTAATGACATGTTTTAAGAAACAGCATACCAAACTCAAAGCCAGCAGAACACAAGAAATGAGTAAGGTGGGAGCAGAACTAAATGAAATGGAAAACAACAACCACCACAAAATACAAAGGATCAATGAAACACAAAATTAGTTCTTGGAAAAGATAAACAAAATTGATAGACCCCTTGCTAGAGTAAACAGAAACAGAAAACAAAGGATCAAAATAAGCTCAATCAGACATGAAAAAGGAGATGTTACAACTCATATTACAGAAATGCAAACTATCATCTGTGAATACTATGAAAATATCTACACACATAAACTCAAAGCATAGAGGAAATGCAAAGATGGCACATGAGATTGGTTTTGCAGGCACAGTGGGGAAAATAACTGATATTCAGTAATGGAGCTAACATTTGATTTTCTACATAAAAAATAATATGTAAATAAAAATATATATGCCTTCCAGGTTTGTGCAGGCACACTCTATGATGCTCCCACTGAGGTGAAATCACCTAATGGTGTATTTCACCAACTGTATCCCCATCTTTAAGCAAAGCATAACTATATGTGAGATGCTTACACAGTGTTTGGGGCTTGGTAAATGTTTAAAAGATCAGTTGTTATTTTTATCGTTGTTCTTAACTGTTGTTATCTTACCTCAAAAAGGAGTTGAACACTTTTGCTCTGAGGTCACATTGTAAGTTATCATTCTGGAACTATGAAACTTGTTGCAACTGTTTTATAGCTGGAGAGGGGGAACTGCAACAAGGAATGATTAAAGAACATCTACTTCTATCTCCACATGCCCTGGATTCTAAATTCATTGGTTAGAAGCAAGAGAGGTGTTTAATCAAGTACCATATGGGGAATGGGAAAAGTCATTAAAGGACCCACACAATGGCAAAATTGGGGTTGGAATTAAAGGTAAAAAGACAGAGAAGCAGAAGGAAAGCACCCAGGGACAGATGCTCCAAAGACAGGGTGGGAGGGTGGGAGGAGTTAGCAGGCAGGAGCAGGTGGGGCGGTACAGACGTATCTGAGGTGACATGTGGGCAGGCTAACGAGGCTTCATGGACAGCTTTGGAAAGGATGGTTTAGATGAGAAGAAGAAGACAGGATGGAGACTACCAGATGACCAACACCTAGACTCACCAAAGAGAAAACTGAGCAATAGCTAAAGCATTAAACCAAGTTGTGAAAGGGGAACCTTGGAGTTTCTGTAGGATGAAGACAGAATCTTTACTGATATACAATGTGTTCTAAGGGCACCTCTGAAGTTACCGTACATAAGGAAAATGGCAAATTATAGCTGAATGTACCTTCACTTGAAAAATATTCATTACAAAATTTTAAAAATATTTATAAAATATCCTCCACATGTTGGCCACCACTTAGTAAAATTTCAAAATGAATATTTTGTTATTTACAAAGGTACATTCAGCTACAAAATTCCATTTTTCTTATGATGGCAACTTTAGGGGTGACTTTTGGGACACACTGTATACCAATTTCACAAAACGGGAGAATTATAAACTCCTTTATACCCTCAAGAAAGCCAGAAAATATTTATAAAAACAAAATAGCAAAACCCCCATGGTGGAAAAGGCAAAACTACCTCAGTGACAGAATGGGCGTCTAATTCCTTGACAAGTAATTTCCCTGCCCTACCCTTTCCTGGGAAGTCACCAAGCATCACAGTCTGGGTGACCTTGAGCCTCATGCCCACCCATTCCAATCTCCCTACTTTGACCCCTAGACCAATCAAGCCTCTTCTACCCCTCTTTCTATACCTGCTCTGATTTTCCTATTCCACTCACCCCATCCCATCACGTGGACATCTAGTCTTAGAGCGTTTTACCTGCCCCTATCCTGGCACTTGGACCTTTCTCCCCTGCTTTTCCTTTCTTTCCTCTCCATCATCCCATCCTTATTCCACCCCATTCCCTGAGGCCTTCTTCATTAGCATCCTCATCTCTTGCGTTGTAATAGGTGTTGTGATAAACGCCTCCTGCACAGCCATATCCTCCTGTGCTCATCTCATTGACTAACCCACGGGCCTTGGCTGGACATCAGGCTCAGTTCCAGTTTATGTCTGCCCCGCGGCATGGTCTTTCTCTCTTTTTCTGTCTCTGAGTGACCTTAAACTAGTCAAATCAGTGTTTTACCTTTTCCTTGGAGGAAGATGAAAATGTCCCATTTCACAAGAGATGTGTGAGGATCTGTTAAAAGCTGGCGAGGTATTTTGAGAATCCGCCTGGTTCTTGAGAGTACGGCTGCATGTCTCCGTTGTAAACATGCCTGGGCTTCAGACACAGTTTCCAGGGCAGGAATGGACTGAAATGAAACTGCAGTGTGGCCAGCCACCTCTCCAAATGCAGCCCAAGTGCAAGTAGCCATTAGTACTGCATTCCTCTTTGTGCTCAGCATGCTTCATATATAAATATAATATTTTTTCTGTTCTTATTTCCTCATTTAGAGGCTTTCATGTAGGAAAGGTTAATAAATGCAAGACTGTATAGTAATACTTTTCATGGTAAGGAAAGTAAGCACTGAGAGAGGTTTCAGGAAAATGTTTCTCTTAATGTTATTCAGCTGAAAGAAATCACTAACTTAGATCTGCAAAAATGTCTTTGAAGGAATAACACTCTAGTTCAAAATATGTTGTATAATCAAAATGATTATACAACATAGGAGGGTGCTAAGAGAAGCACAGGATGCCACCCAGAAGGTCCAGCTACACCTTCAGCAGGAGGAAAGACTCTGCATATTGCAGCGAGAATGTTTCAGAATCAGAATCAGAAAGGAGTCCTGGGGCTTTACAGGCTGTGAGTGACTTGACTACATTTTCTCAGGAGTGTGAGGACAAAATTCATATAAGCCCACAGCCTCATCTTCTGCCTCTGTTCCTTCTTATACTTGTTGTGTTATTTAATGGGATAAACCTAAGTAAATAAAAATCACAGGAATCAACACTCTTCTTTCTATAATCTGGAGCTGGATGGATAAGATGATTTTACAAGAAAAAATATGGAAGAAGAAATTCAGAACTGTAAACAACAGATAAATCAAGCTAGATCGCACTGGAGTCATTTCCCTGGTGCTGAACAGGCTCCAACATTGACTGTGACCTGACAAACTTCCTAGGGAGGGATGAGAAGGAACACAGCACAGGTCTGTATAGACCCGAGAGCACCCTGCCTCCACTCCGCATGCATCTCTTACAAAATCTTTTATTATTTGGTGTTTTCTTTGTCTCTCTTCTGCTTGGTTCTCTGAACATACAGGTGAGACCCAAGGCTGTCACAATGTTTGCTTAACACAATTGCATGTCAATCTGTAGTAACTGGGGTACTAATATCTATGATATTCCTGGAGAATGTATTTTACTCAGGACTGAAGATAGCTCAGTAGTGCCTCAAATCCCCTCTCCAGACAAGCAGGGCCCTATAGCCCTGGGCCCTAGCTGAAGCACTTCAAATCCTGGTCAAGTAGCGGCAAGTGTCACTTGCGCACAGACTGTGGCCTGTCAAGCAGGTGATTTAAGACGCAGCCTCATGGAAAGAAGCCAATCAAATGTGAGCAGACTGTCCAGCATCAAGGGGGCATCAAGCTGAGGGGCTGGGCAGACACAGTGATCCAGGCATGGAGCTCATGGATACAGATGAGAACCAACCCTCAGAGGAAATTTAAAACAACATAGAGGAAAGAACCTGATGTAATTCCCTGCTCTCCTGCTGCTACCTGTGTCACTGTAGCTACATCATACAGACATAGCGTGGCTTCTATCTCAGGTGTTAAGAGGAAGAACTGTGATGATGACTCCAAAGCACATAATAGAAACTTGGCATAACACAGAAGCCCCTTATATGTCATTTGCTTGTATCATTACTATTTGCGCTATTTATCCTTAACTAAAGGTGGTGGTGGTGGTGTCTGCATCAATGTTTATAAGGAGTTCAAGTATTTGGCATGGCCAAACGGAATTAAAGAAATTCTGTCTAGACAAACAGAAGAGGCCTGGCACAAACTGGTTCCCAATTTCTTTCTCCACATTAATAAATGAGGAAACTGGGGCAAAAACAGATTAAATACTTTGTTCAGGGTGACACATAATAGAGTTAAAATTCAAGATTTAGCAGTTTGCCTTATGCTGATAGTTGAGTGCAACATCATTTTTAGTTTCTTAGAGTCATTCAGACTTCTCACATTCCCCTGATTATGGCATCCACCCTTTTTAGTTTCTGTTTGGGATGCCCTTTCTTCATGATATTCTGCTCAACCTTGAAGTTGCAGCCTAAATGTTATCTACTGGGTCTTTGTGAAGCCCTTTCTAAGGCTACCAGGAAAGTAGATTTCTCCCCTCCTGGAACTCACATCCGTCTTTGTCATCACATTAGATTTTGGATTGGATTAAAGCCGCCATCCACCCCTTTATACCAGGGCTCTTAACTTGATGTCCATGGAATGGCATCAGAGGGAATCCATGAGGATACACCCATACACCCATGCAACAGTAATTTTTAATTAGATTTTCCAAATCATACTGGCGTACATATTATTTTTATGTCTATTATGGGCTAGTCCTATTGACACACACTGTATAATCATCAGTGTTGTCATGATACATCACAACAGCTTCCCACTTGCAGGAATTAAATGTGTAAGTGTCATGCCATTATGATGAGCCTGTGTCTTTGCTTACTTTAAGACTGGTTTAAGTTAGAAAATGTCAAAGGCACTGAAGAAGAAATATCATATATCCTTTGGCTTTGCTTTCTACTATGTGTGACAGAACACCAAAGCTCAAGTGATTATTCCTTGACAACATTCTTACCAACAGGAGGAACATGAAGTCAAGAAATGATGAAGTAGCATCTCATATTGTTTGTACTAAAAATAAGTTAGTGTGTATCTTTTTCAAGAAAAGAAGGCTGGAATTCAAAAGGCAAAAGAAGACCAAAAGTTGATCTGCCCTGATACAGCTGCCTAGACTTAAAATAAGAACAAGGTAACTGGTAAGAAGTTGTGTAGTCACCCAAATAAGAACAAGGTAACTGTTAAGAAGCTGTGTAGCCCCCAAATGGTCAAGTTAGTGTATGATTTGGAAAACAAGAAGCAGATTAAAACAGTTCTTCTATTATAAAATGCAATTAATTGTCCATTTCATGATGCTTGACTGTTAAAAATTAGTATTTTGAGACATGTTATAAATGAGTTAGATCCTTCTTTCTTTATGAAACCAGCTAATGCCTTCACAGATAAATTCCTATATAGCAAGTCCTTTGGGGCATTTCAAATCCACCAACATGTCTGGAATGCTGAAAATTCTCTGCTGCAAATAAACCTCATTGGACACTTTGCAAACAAATAGAACACTGGTACTTAGTTACACTCCTTATGGTTTCGCTGTTATAGAAGGGAAATATCTTTATGTAGGAGCATCTAAATCATTGCTCTCTATGGCCCTGCCTGTTGATAGCAAGGTGTCAGCTAATGTCAGCACCTCCAATCAGCACCTTTTCTGTGTGTTTTCTCATGAAATGTAAGCAGAATATGAACTTTTTATAGATCTGTGATACAGAAATATGCACACAACTTGAAACTCACCACGACTCTTTTTAAAGTACTTATGCTCAAACAACCTTAAAATTGAAACATGGGTTCTTCATCCTCCTTTTGCTGACATCAACAGCATAGACGATGCAACCCAACTGTATGAAAGGGAAAGGACATAAATCCAATTCACGTTGTCTTGAAATACTTTGGGGTTCCCTAGTCACAAGTCTGTTGTGTCATCTGTGAACATGAACTGATTCTGTTCACTGCAACATGCCATTGTGAGCCCAGCTTTTCAGCGTGAGTTACCATCAAAACACAAAGTCTACACAAAAGTGCATGTGCTGCCACGTCAGAGACCATTTTTTAATTTCTGCTTCTCATTCAAGATAGGAAAGAGATGTGTTCTTATTTCTTTTAGCCAAACCAAACATTATTTTTAGTTTAATTTGCACACTATGGGTTCTTTTTTTCCTTCTCCCTATGTTTAAGAATATTGCCTGAAATTAACTTTGCATGTAAAAATTGATGGAAAAGATATAATTCTTTACATTTTCATCCAATGTGATAAAATAAGTTGCATACATAATTGTGCTCATAATCTTATATAAATATCTTCAGAAAGATATATACATAGTGTTTTCATCCACATTTCCTGGCTCCTAACTCTCATAGCCTTTATTATAATAAACAATCTCTCTCTCTCTCTCTCTTTCTCTCTCTCTCTTTCTCTCTCTCTCTCTTTCTCTCTCTCTCACCTTCACCTGCCCAAGGCAGAATCTAATCTGAATGATGGCTGTAAGACCTTCATTCCAGAACAGGTCCTGCTACATACCCTGGAGGGAGGAAACCAGACCACAGAAGGGCCAAGAATAATAGGAATGGACAGGCCTGGTTAGTTTAGATCAGATCCTTCTTACCCAATCACATTTCTATGTAAATGTCAGTCATACCTTCCAATGATGTCTCCACTACGGCCCCAGGAGGACAGGATTCCAGGCTTCTGGAGGTTCTGGAAGGTGATGTGTGCCCAGAGAGGGCATGCAAGTGCTATTCTCCTTCTCCCATACCTCACCCTCCACATCTCTCCATCTGTCTCCTTTGCATTACCCTTTTAAACCAGTAAATGTGGTCCCCTGAGTTCTGTGAGCCAAACTCACAGAAGGAGTTTTGGAAACCCCAATTTGAAGCCAGTTGTTCAGAATGTCTGGAGAGCCAGACTTTTTTTTTTTTTTATGGCAATTTCTTTTTTTTTTTTTTTTTTATCTTTTCTTTTTTATTAAATCATATCTGTGTACAATAATTCGCTAGGTCATGGAAGAAGCCCAAGAGCCCATCGACACACGAATGGCTTAATAAACTGTGGTATATGTATACCATGGAATATTACGCAGCCATAAAGAAAGATGGTGACTTTTCCTCTTTCATATTTACATGGAGAGCCAGACTTTTGATGGGGGAGATCTGATGGAAATACCTATCCAAGACCTATTCTTGGCCTTTCTGTGATATGCTTTTATCCCAGAGTGTATAGCAGGACATGCTCTGGAATGAAGGGAACCAAGCCTTTACGCTGTGGGATTTGATGCTTCCTCCAGATAGTGTGGGAAGTGAAATCAAGGACACCCCACTGGTGTCCAATGCAGAACTGAATGCTCACTTAGTGGTGGGGTTTGTTTTAAGCTTTTTTCTATGTTGATGATTTTTGTGTTCAGTAAGAGAACAGAAAAAAGCACTTTTTGATTCTGTGTTATCCCACACTCATAATATTGCTGTGTGCTGAATTGTGCCCCTCAAGATTCATGTGTTCAACTTTTTAAACCCTAAAGCTGTATACCTAGTTATGTTATATGAACACTGGATCTTTACAGAAGTAATTCAGTTAAAACAAAGTCCTTAGGGTGGGCCCTCATCCAATGTGACTGGTGTTCATACAAGGGAAGGGAAATTTGTATGATTTTATGGAGAACACAAGAAGACAATCACCTGCAAGCCAGACAACAGCTGAAACAAATTCTTTCTTTATGGCCCTCAGCAGGAACCAATTATGTCAATACCTTGATCTTAGACTTGCAGCCTCCAGAAACGTGAGAAATTAATTTCTTTCATTTAGGCCATCCAGTCTATAGTATTTACTCACAGCATCCCCAGAAAACTAATACAGATATAAAGAATAAATCTCAGGGGACACTGGCAAAGAGAGTGAATCCAGGATAAGGGACCCTAGAGGAAACACTAAGATGGGCACAGAAGCAGGTATGATTTATCACTCCCTACGACTGCTGCCTAAGGAAAGGAGAAGGCTCTTAGCATCTGAAATAGAAGGCAGCTCTAGGGTTCTGAGTTTTAAAACCTTCATCACATGTTAAAGCAGCAGTCCCCAATGTGTTTGGAACCAGGGCCTGGTTTCAGGTAAGACAACATTTCCATGGATGGTGGTGGGGAGGATGGATGTCAGGTAAGACAACATCTCCATGGATGGTGGTGGGGAGGGATCTGGCAGTAGGTGGGGCTCAGATGGTGATACTAGTTTTGGGGAGCAGCTGTAAACACACATGAAGCTTTGCTGCAGTGTGGCCCATTTCCTAACAGGCCATTATTTCGTGGAAGACAACTTTTTTCATGGATGGGGTGGGGTGGGAGATCTGACAGGAGTGGAGCTCAGGTAGTGATGGGGAACAGCTGTAAACACAGATCAAACTTTGCCCTCGAGCCCACTGCTCACCTGCTAGAAGGCCCCAGGGGTTGAGGGGTGATTGTAGGGGCTGGGAACCCCAGCAGTAAAGCTAATAGGTATTGTGATGCTTCTGGTGTAAGAGTCAAGACTCCTGTCTATTCCCTTATTTTCTATTTATTTACATAGAGAAGTGCAGGAAAATACTTTTTAGCAGATTTAACATCTCAACATTAAGGGTAATAAAGAAGAAAAGCCTTTAAGAGCAGACAGAAAAGGAAATCCCTACCTTACTTGTCCACAGATGCTACTGACTTTGCTCACCTGCTTCTCCACCTGCCTCTTGCACGGAGCATCTTTAGTTGCTTTTCTGCCCTCATCCCCACCCTCTGCGCAGCACTGGCCACCCCTGACTCCTTACCCTTCACACACTTCTCCAGGTGGATTCATCTACTCTCAAGATTTCCAATATTATCTGTCTGGATTTAGATTTCCATTTTTCTAAAGACCTGGGCTTTCATCCTGGCCTTATTTCCTAGTAAGTTTCTTTACAAAAATTGTTCAGACTAAAGTCTCAGTTTTATCAGATAATAAAAGTCTCACCATCACATTGTACTATGGAGATTAAATGATGAATTGTCTACAAGCTCTTAGCGCAGACTTGGCTCAGAGAAAGTGTTTAATAAACAAAAGTTAAACTAAAAATAAGGACACTACAACAAGAAAGTATATGGTGCTTACTATGTACCGAGTACTGATAAACGCTTTACATATATGTCAACTCATTTAATTTCCGCCACATATGAGGAAATGAAAGCACTGAGAAGTTATGTAACTTGCTGGGGCTGACACAGCTAGTAAGCGATAGGCATAAAAACTCCAACGAAGGTAGTCTGGCTCCAGAGACCACGTTCTCAAATTATTAGATACACATTGTTTTTCTTTTATTATCCATTGTTAAAGATGCAGCCATCATCTCCTCCCTGAGCTCCTACCTCATAGGAGGAGGCTTTTCTTTTTTTCATGTTAACATCACATGAAAAAAATTATCCCTAATTCTGAGAAAAATGCAAATCAAAACCACTTTGGGATGTTCAGATACCCCACAGATGTGCCTTCCCCCAGAATGCACCAAGCTCAAAACAGAATTCCCTAAACCCACTCAGTCCTCTACCTGTGCTTTCTCAGGACTTGACGGTATCACTCTGGCAAGAATCCTGGCGTCAGATCAGATTCTTTCCTTTCCCTTCACCCTCCCACATCCAAGCAACCAATTACTGATTTCTAATTCTGTCTTCTCCTCTTCATCCCTAAGACTCCCCTAGTTCAAGACTTCATTCTCCATGGCTTATATAATGACACCAGCTTTCTAAATGGTTTTTCTGCCTCCAGGCTCAAAAACCCAATTTCTCTCAATGCATGTTCTCCAAAGATTTAAAATGCAAATCCGATCATTTCAATCTCCTAAAGGACTGCCATTCCCTTAGCATCTCCGAGAATACTTTTCATATCTGACGCCTGTCTACTTTTCCAGCATCAAATCCCATCTCCCAGCAAGTCTCACTTTGCCTTCACACTTCGGCATTCCTCAGAGGCTTCCACACTCTCACACTCTTTCCACCTCTTCATCACTCTTTTTCTCTCTCTCATGCATACACATACACTCATGCACCATGCTGTTTTATAAATGCTACTTTGGAGCCTATACTTAAAAAAATTACTCAGCATATCTACTAAGACATAAAACAATCACATAAAAGCATGATTAGTTAATTTCCTAACCCCGTCATGTCCCTCACTCCTGAAGTACCTACAGTATTAAATTTTTTCCTTTTAGAAAAAAAGTCATTTTTAAAAGTTTTATAAGCAAAATTATTTTAAATTGTCTTTTAAAGACAGAGCTTCCAATATAATCACAAATCAGCTACATTATTCGTATTTTCAACATTATTCATTATAATGCATAAAATGATTTTTAGCATTGTAATAATCATTTCTTTGTCTGACACATAAACTGATTGGAATTATTCTAGAGACATAATGTGACTAGCAAGTGACATTATAGTTATAATTTCTATTTGCTTCAAGATCACAGAAACGTCCCTGCTGAATCAGCATGGCGTCTTGAAAACATTATCTTACTGACTCCCAACACTCACAATGAATGTGTAGTTTGTCATTGTGCGTCATAAATGAGGCCCAGGAAATTTTAAGATGAAGCAAATTTGTAACAATCTAAGCTTCTTCTTTATTCAATTGCCAAAGTCTTCTTTAATCAAGGAAAGCCATTTTAAAAGCATATTTAAAATGAAAAGGTGCCCCTTGACCACCTTCTCCTGTGGTCTTGCACTGAGAACAATTCTTCATCATGGACAGACATTCATGGCCAAATGCTGTTCTGGAGCTGGGATGTGAAAAGAAAGAATGGAAACTAGTTCAAAGTTCCTTTCCGCTATGATGCTATTTCACCTACAAACCTCATGGGGGCAGTATTGTGCAATGATAGAATGGACAGTTTGGAGTGTCAAAGACACCCATGGATCTTTTTTCCATCTCTAGGACTAAATAGCTGTGTGGGCTGTCACTTTTTCTAAGGCATAATTATTTCTGAAAACAAAAAAGTAAATGAGAAGTTGTATGTAAAACTCATTATTGTATAATAGAAGCTCTTATTTATGAAGATTTATAAAGTAGCACGATGTTTTAAACTTTTATTGACAATTTCAGCCAGACTAGTTTCCACCAGCACCTGGGAAAAGAACAACACTAAAATTATTAGTGTCTGAAGTTGACTTTAACCATCCAGGACCTAATTTTTCTGCAGTACACAAAATATATATTTATTTTTGGCTGTTTAACTCCCAAAAATATTTGTATACTACATATTACAGTGTTAGTGGGTTTTACACTTTTACAAAATGAAAAGCACAGTATAAATATTAAACTCAGAATTTTTTTTTTACCTCTAGTGTTTAATTAAAACCAGAGAAACATAAAATCATTTGTAATGATTTATACTTTAAAAGTTACATAATTGTCTACCGACTCAAGCCCATCTTTGTCCCTTTATCTGTTATTTAAGATTAGCAAACTGGGGTAGAAGAAATAACTGTAAATAAAAATTATAAGTTCTAAGTACTATTTTAAAGTTTATTATCAAATATGTTCTGTATTGAAATTAAAAACCAAATAGGTGAACAGAGTTATATTAGCATCTTAAAAACTTTATTTATAGAGTCTAAATGCAGATGTAGCACATCAGTCATAAGACACTGACTCTGTCTAAAAGATGTAACCAGTAAACAAATGAAAAAGTCAAAATTTGTAAAAAAAAAAAAAAAAAAACCAAAAAGGTTTGGCACCTGTGGCTCAACAGGCTAAGGTGCCAGCCACATACACCTGAGCTGGAGTGTTCGAATCCAGCCCAGGCCCACCAAACAATAATGATGGCTGCAACCAAAAACAGCTGGGCATTGTGGTGGGTGCTTGTAGTCCCAGCTACTTGGGAGGTGGAGGCAAGAGACTCGCTTGAGCCCAGGAATTGGAGGTTGCTGTGAGCTGTGATGCTACAGTTCTATCCAGGGTGACTGCTTAAGGTTCTGTCTCAAAAAAAAAAAAAAAAAAAAAAAATTTGTAAAAAGAAAAAAAAAAAAGAAGAAAAGAAAAAAAAAGACAACATCCTTGAGTGTGCTAATTTTTTTATAATTGGTACATATATCTAATATAGTACATCAAAAAAAAAAACAGTACATTGTGGTTAAATTAGATAATTGTAGTTCTCAAATTAAACATATTAAAAATACATTTCAAGATCCTATCCCTCTAAATGAACATATTAAGCTGATTTTATATTTCAAATCTAAACCTTCAATCATTTAATAGAGGGAAAATTTGGAAAAGTATACAAAGGCTGCAAATAAATAATCATTGCTATTTATTAGGCACCTACCATTATTCTAACAGGCCCTGTACTAGCTGACTTTTACTAGTATATAACAGTTGAACTTCTACATTCTTCCTGTGTATGAGAGAGAGAGAGACAGGGTCTCTCTTTGTTGCCTGCGCTAGAGCACAATGGCACCATTGTAGCTCACTGCAACCTCAAACTCCTGGGCTCAATTGATCCTCCTGCCTCAGCCTCCCAATTAGCAGGAACTACAGTGTGTGCCAGTATGGTCTGCTAAGATTTCTTTTCTTTTCTTTTTCTTTCTTTCTTTCTTTCTTTTCTTGTAGAAATCATGTCTTATTATGTTGCTTAGGCTGGGACTTTCTAAATTCTATCATTGAGGAAGAAAAATCAGAGAAGATAAATAATTTGGCCAAAGTCAACAGCTTACAAGTTGCTAAACTGGCATTAGGCTGCTCTTTCCCCTGCATCCTACTGCTCAGAATCAGGCTTGCCATGATAAACTAACAAGGTATGGATTTCAGAATGTTATTTAAATGATACATCTTAAAAAAGAGTTACTTGCCAAACTTTAGAGAGTCTATGATCTTATAAAAGAAATGAATTCAATGGATAGATGAATTTGGAATTTCTTATCAGTCAGGTACTTCACAAATTAATGATAATCATAGTCAAATGCCATGTAAGAAATATAAAGGGATAAAGATATAGAATTATTCTTTTTAAAGATGGTCACTGGTTCTTAGTTTTCTTATTATATTCTATTGAAATCTTAATTTTCATCAATGACAAAAGTTTCAAAAAGTAGAATTTCCATATAAATAAGAAAACAGAGTTCCCTCTTAAAGAAATGCTTGGCAAGAAAAAAATAACCATAATAAACCATGGAGAAAATGTCAACATTACAAGTTATAACAAGATGCCCTTTTCATATTCATCTTATACATAATAATGACTGTAGAATTTGAAAAATACTGTGTTGGTGAGGAAAATCAGGTCTTGCATTCGCTGTTAGTTCCATTATCTTCTAAAAATTTTATACCAGGTGTTTTCCAGTTATATAATCATATTATCTGCAAAGAATGAAAGTTTGATCTCCTCTGACCCTAATTCTTATGGACAAAAATTCTAATGTCCATATCCATTTGGATAAACCAAATGTGCTACATCCACCATGGAATAATGTTGGGTCCTTTATTCAAAGGACCAATACAGACTCCCACATGGAGGAACCTGGAATACATCACAATAAGTGAAAGGAGCCGGGTGTAAAAAACCACATCAACAGCATGTTGAGGTCCCAGGGAGGATGCTTCATCACCCCTCTGTCTCTCTCCGAGCCCCCAAGCACCAACCTTACTGAGAACTCCAGACTTCTGGGAAGGAGTCCAGGCCCTGCTGAGTCTGACGTCTTGGTGACCTTTCCCAAAGGACTTCATTAAACAGCTGGAGGAGTAACAGGGACTGGGCAAGGATACCAGTGTGGTCCCTCTACATTCTTCCTCCTTAATTTTGGTGGCTCCCCCAAACATTGCCTGGTGCATTCAATTATTCACTCATTCACCAAATATTTATTTAGCATCTACAGTAGGCAGAGTGCCGAGTGAGTACAAAAACGTCAAGGAGCCGACGCTGCACAGCTGAGCGTTAAACAACAGCAGCCCCTTTAACATGGGCTGTGCCGAGACTCGCCCTGCAAGCCTTGCTGGGTTTCCTTTATACTCCCTCTTTTGGTGACCTCATCCCATCTCAAGCACTGAAATAGTGCCTCACTCTCTCCCTTCAACTCTGTTCTTATCTATTTACTTAAAAACAACCCCAAATACTTTTAAGTTTATCTCCAAAAGCAATCTCCAACTCTTCTCTCCCTTCCCCCTACCTGAATCTACTCATGTCTTTTCCTAGCAGCTGGTGTCTCCATTCTTCAAATTGCTCCCAAAGCGTCAAGTATTCTTTTGTTTTTTCATTCCCCACATCCACTCCACCTCCAAATCCTCTTAGTTTGACCTTCACAATAGGTTTGGTATTGGACATCGTGTCATTATCTTGTCCATTATCTCCGTCATCTCCTCCGGGTCACCATCTCCTCCTGCCTGGATCATGATAATAATCTTCTAACTCATCTCTCTCTCTTGCTGTGGTCTATTAAAAGTCCAATACAGCAGCTAAGTACTTCCTTCTAAAGTCAAGGCCAGGTGTAATCCCAGAACTCTGGGAATCTGAGGCGGGTAGATTGCTAAAGCTCAGGAGTTTAAGACCATCCTGAGCAGAGAGAGACCCTGTTTCTTCTAAAAATAGAAAAACTAGCTGGGCGTGGTGATGTGCCTCCAGTCCCAGCTACGCAAGAGGCTGAGGCAAGAGAATCCCTTGAGCCCAAGACTTTGAGGTTGCTATGAGCTATGATGAGGCCACAGCACTCAACCCAAGGCAACAGAGTGAGATAAATAAATAAATATGAAGTCAGATCACGGATGTGTTTGTTACACCCTGTTGTTAGTGGCTTTCTCTCCTACTTAGAGGAAAATCTGGAGTCCTCCCAATGGCTACACAGTTACATGATGTGGCCCATCCTCTCTGATGTCATATCTCTCTCTCTCGCCTGTGTCCACACCATGCCTGTCACACTGGCCTCTCCCTTGCTTCTCGACCCACTAAGCATGCTCTGACCTTGGGCCCTCGGGCTTCTGCTGTGTCTGACTTGGCTGCTCCACCCCAGGCCCTGCACAGCCTCCTGTCTTGCTTGGTTTGGGTCCCTCACGCAAATTCACGGTCAGATAGACCACCCCTTAGTAGTATCCACCTCCCCCCCCCGAGTGTTTTCTACACCACTTGCTGCATTCTGGCTTGCCAGGTATTTTATCTCTGTGTTATTATTTCTCTTTTCTGTCCAGAACACTAGCAGGGGTTGTATTTCTACTGCCTGCACCAGTACTTGGCATATGGTTCCCAACAATATTACTGAATAAATGACTGAACCCTTCCATATACATTCAAGACATTAGCGGAGGAAATGCTGCAAGGCAGTACATACTTCAGTGCCAAATTAACAACACATAAATTAACATTTTGACCTATTATTTTTATCATTATTACCATTTCAATAATTCCATGTGGGAGTCTTCTGTTCATTATTATATGTAACAAGCAGAATTGATGTCCCATTATTTTATTTAAGTTAATGACAAAACATGACATGAGTAATGGATAAAACATGAGGAAATGGGACAATTGAAGGGAAAAGAGTGGGAGTTAAACTTTCCTTCCTATATAACTTACATCATCCAAAAAAACATTTTATTAATGTGCTTCCTATTCTACTTATGTTCAATTCATATAACACAGAAATCCATTTCCTAAGTTAAATCTACATTTTCCATTTGGCATACAAAACAGTGATTATGAAAGAAAACATTTGGTTCATATACATGGACAATTGGGACACTGGAAATTGATGAAGACTTATTATTAATCTGTCATAAGAAAATCTTTACAAAGATGAGTAAAAATATTTTAACCACTCTTGCTCCTTGAAATTACCTTCCACTTCTCATCTTTCTATGCAATGGATTATATTTTCACAACCAAGGTTAATATCTTTTTGATTTTTTCTCTTAACAGTGTGCTTAGTTACAAAGGGATTTTGGCATAAAAGTACTGCAAATTTTATCTACTCGTTCTTACTTAAGTGTTTTCTTGAATTTATTTACATTGTTACTAGACAATGTAATGAAGTGGACATTTCCTGAGATGTAGAACCTAATAAGAGAAATGAATCTTTTACTTGAATAGATACTTATTCAAGGAATTCTATGTGCTGAACATATTGCCGGGAGCTGGATATTGAAAGAATGCGTAAGACCCTCCTGCAAGAAGCTGGGTGTAAAACTTGGATTCCTCCTCTCAGTTTTTTATTTAGCAAAAGCAGGGGTGCTCAACCAGGCCTCATGCCGATTTTGTGAGGACTTTCTTTGCCTAGCTGTGGTATCGGAGATTATGAAAAGTATGCCTGGGCCTTTTGTTTTTGCTTGTCAGCTTTCATTAGTGTTTGTGTAATTAACGTGTGACCCAAGACAAGTCTTATTCTTTCAATGTGTGGCAGAGAAGAAAAAAAGGTTGGACACTCCTTTCCAAATCAATTTCAAATTGATTTGGTTAAGTCATAGGAAAGCACATTGTCAGTCCCAAACTCTGGCCTTTTTTCACAAAGTACGTAATTTTAGTTACAGTTTAGGAAGCTGAGGTTTTCTACAGAAGGGTAGTGACCAACTTACATAAATGCTGAAGAACGCCATGGAATTCTATTACAAATATCCCTAGGGATAACAGATTTTATTAAATATTTACAATAATTTTTTTTTTTGGCCAGTGGAGCAGCAGTCTTATTTTATTTTTACTCTAAGAGATAGAAGGGTCCTCAGGTTGATGCAGTGTGGGCTGGAGCATTTATGAGTTTCAGGGTAACTGACCTGATAATCACGAGCAAGCTCTGCCACCACCCCAGGGCTCAGTTTGTCCATTTGTGAAACAAGAGGACTGGATTATACCAGCAAGCGTCAAGCCTGGTCTGCACACGGCCCCGTCGGGATTGTGCTAAAATGCACACCGTGGCTCAGAAGCTGGGAGTCTGCATCCCTAACACACTTCCAGGTGCTGAATGTGCAGGCCGCCGGCCCATTGCCCACATGCTGAATAGTAGAGGTAAGATCAGCATTATCCAACAGAAAGATAATGTGACCTACATGGAATTTTAAATTTCTAACAGCCACATTAAAAAAGTAAAATTAATAATAATTGCAATACACATATTGTATTTAATATATAATCAAAAATACTATTATACCAAATCACCAATATAAAAATTATGAATGCGATATTTTACATTTTTTTTTTGAGACAGAGCCTGAAGCTGTTGCCCTGGGTAGAGTGCGGTGGCATCACAGCTCACAGCAATCTCCAATTCCTGGGCCCAAGCAATTGTCCTGCTTCCACCTCCCAAGTAGCTGGGACTACAGGCGCCCACCACAACGCCCGGCCATCATTGTTGTTTGGTGGTCCGGGATGGATTTGAACCCGCCAGCTCAGGTATATGTGGATGGCTCCTTAGCCTGTTGAGCCATAGGTGCCGAGCCGATATTTTACATTCTTTTCTCCATGTTAAGTCTTCAGAGTATGGTGTGCGTTCTACATTCACAGCACACCTCAGTGTCTACCTTACTTCATTCCACTCAGGCTTCTGCCTCAAGATGGCGCCAACGCACTTTGTTTCTGTCCTAAAAAACTTGTTTTTGGATCTGTGAGAGCCCTGCAAGTGGCCATTTCATTATTTATTCATTTGCTCATTTACTCTTTTCTTCCTCAGTATATTTCATGATTTTTGTTTCCAGGACCTACTAATGGTAAGTATATTATATTCGCTGTAATCTAGTTCAATAGTTAAAGCCTAATAAAATTATTATTCATTATGCTAAAGTAAATTATAGAAAGCTAAAGTCATTGTTGTTCATCCTTGCTGGGGAGCCATGTACGACTGATTTCTAATTACATGATATTTTTAGACCTGGGATGGTGAGCAGGTTTTTAACAGAGCAACAGTGGACTTGAATATATTAGATTTAAATAATTTTGTGACACAGCTGTTTAAGAGGAAGTAGGGCCAGGCATGGTGGCTCATGCCGGTACTCCTAGCACTCTGGGAGGCCGCGACAGGTGGATTGTTTGAGCTCAGGAGTTTGAGACCCATGTGAGCAAGACTGAGACCCAGTCTCTAAAACTGGCTGGGTGTTGTGGTGGGCACGTGTAGTCTCAGCTGCTTGGGAGGCTGAGGCAACAGGATCTCTTGAGCCCAAGAGTTTGAAGTTGTTGTGAGCTATGATATCAAGGCATTTTACCCAATGTGACAATGTGAGACTCTATCTCAAAAAAAAAAGAAAGAAAGAAAAAAAGAGGAAAATATTTCTCCTTTTAAAATTTTCTCTAACGTTGATTGGTGCTTTGTATTATGTTTATATTATGAATTTTCTGAAAGAGAAGCAATGAATATAAAAATTAACCTCCACTTAAACTCTGTAGTTTTGCCTTTCCTCTAGACACCTGAGGGATTGCATTTTCTAAAAGAATAATTTTAATACTCTGTCTTTGTTTTAAGAAGGTGTGTCTAGTGTCCAATTTTTAGAAAGCTTGGTATTTTTTTTTATATGATTGTGTCTTTAATGATAAAATGTGGTAGGCGTTGTGGATAAATGGTTTACATAAGTCAACTCACCCCCACGATAAACCAATGAAGTAGATACTTTTATTATCCCCGCATTTCAAATGAGGAAATGGGTCCTCTAGAAATTAAGTAACTTGTCCTGGAATGTGGACCCTAAGAGGTAGAGGGTGAATTCACATCTAGTCTGTTTGACCCTATAGCTTATTCTTTTAACTGCTACACTACATTCAAGAAGCTCTCTTCCTCTGTCTTAAGTTGCATTTGCCAATCAGTCAACAAAATAGTCAACAATAACAATCTACAACAGTCTACAATCACCAAAGCTACAAAATCGATGATGGGGCGAGGGTCATCTTAACAACCATAAACCACAACATGTTTTAAACAATGCCAGGGAGGCACAAGCTCACGTGCCTTTGGTCTCAGTTCTCCTTTGACTAATGACTCCCTAAGCCAAGTCATGTAAACTATTTTCTAAGTCTATAAAACAGAGTAAATAGGAAACTTCTTTTATGAATGTATAGGTTGAATTCATGATTTCCTGACAACTCACTTTACAAATATGAATCCTCCCATATAACCATTGTAAAAGCATACTCACTGTATCTTATATAGATTTCCCAGCAGTTTTTATGTACTTTTTTTTTTTGCTCCTTTTTTTTTGAGATAGCGTCTCCTTTGTCACATTGGGTAGAGTGCTGTGGCATCACCATAACTCACTTCAAACACTTGGGCTTAAATGATCTTCCTGACCCAGCTTCATAAGTAGCTAGGACTACAGGTGCAACAAGATGCTTGGCTAGTGTTTCTATTTTTGATAGAGATGGGGCCTCACTCTTGCTCAGGTTGGTTTTGAACTCGTGAGCTTAAGCAATTCACCAGCCTCAGCCTCCCATAGTGAGGGATTACAGGCATGAGCCACTGACCCCAGCCTATACTCCCTTTTTGATACATACAATACAAAATGGTGTGTGTGTGTGTGTGTGTGTGAGAGAGAGAGAGAGAGAGAGAGAGAAAGAGAGAGAGAGAGAGAGAGAAAGAGGGAGAGATCAAAATGAATTCAAATCCTTTCTTTGCCACCCACTGGCTCTGTTATCTTGGGAGCAACTTTCTGAATCTCTCTTGGAACATCAGTGACCTAACTAAAAATCAGGGCTGATACATATATTTTTTTCTGAAGATGTGACATAAAAATGAAATGAGATGGCTCAGCACCTGTAGCTCAGCAGCTAGGGTGCCAGCCACATACACTGGAGCTGGCAGGTTGGAACCCAGCTCAGGTCTGCCAAACAACAATGACAACTGCAACCAAAAAATGGCCAGGCATTGTGTCTGGTGCCTGTAGTCCCAACTACTTGAGAGGCTGAGGCAAGAGAATCACTTAAGCCCAAGAGTTTGAGGTTGCTGTGAGCTGTGATGCCACGGTACTCTACCAAGGGTGACATAGTGAGACTCTGTCTCAAAAAAAAGAAATGAGATGATATATGCAACGTTTCTAGCACATAGTTAATAATGTTAATTTTGTAAAGCAATAATATAGAAAAATTAATAGGCCTCTTCTGTGCCCACTTATTTTAGCTTCTAGAGGAATTTAGTATCTACTGACAAGTGAAAGTGAAAAGTGAGGCTACTGCCTAAAACAAAGTCTATTCCTTCCAACTCCCCCAAATTCCCAATGTCTTGACAGATTTGGGCCAAGTGCATCTCAATTATGCAGTGAACTGTTTTGGTTGTTACTTAGCTTTGGCAATGAAAGCCACTTTTCTCAGTAATCTCACTGGAAGAGGGATTATGAGGAGGCTGGAGTGTTTGGCTCCCATCTCACCAAGTCGCCTAGATGAAAAACTTGTTTCTTCCCATCTTTCAGATGAAGAATTTATAATTGTTGTAACATATTTTTGAAGCAAGAAACAATATAAAAATGTGACTGTGGGCTGGATTTCATAGGTCCTAACCTGGATGCATCGTTTAAGGTTCATAGGCGAAAAAATACATTGTTGTAGAAATGTCAGCCATTTCCTGATATCAAAGCAATTCTTTTCTTCTCTTTCTTTCTTTTCCTCCTATTCTTCCTCCTCTTTCTTTTTAGCCTATGGGTGACTGCATCTGAGAATAAGCAAATCTTGAAACTTTTCACTTGGTTTTTGAAAACCAGCCCAAATGATTTTTTCCTTATCAAATTCCCTCTTGTGTTTTTGACCAGGATCAGAACCACCCAGGCCAAGAGATCACAGTTCACTTCACACATAGGAAGAAGGAAAATCTATTTTGATAGCTTGATGGAGGGGAGATGATCTCAGAATGTTGTCTCTGGACTCGGAAGGCGCCCAAACAAATATGGAGGACAAAAGTTTCCATGTGTCACATGTTTGGAAAAGGAATGGAGAGTTGGAGAAGGAGGGACAACTTTATTAAGGAGAGAGGCAGACAATGGCCTCACATGAGAGGTATCTTACCACAGCAGATAAGGGCAATTTAAGCTTGATGGTTTTGGATTATATACCAAGTTGAACTGAGAGAGAATTTTCTCACAAGGGAAGGTGGTATTTGCTGTCCATCCTATGAAGTAGCTACAAAGGGTTGTTTGGGGTGTTAAACTGGTAGTGTGAGAGGGGAGTCGTTCACTCTCTCCCTACCACACTCTCCTGTCCCACACCAACTCCCCCTGCACTCATTTGCTCATTTCATTGAGTGACCAAGGCGTGGTAAGGTGAGTACCACAGGCTTTGTCATCGCAGGAGTCTTTGCTCCCTCCTTAGTGACCTGGCAAATGCCTTGGCTTCTCGGTCTTAATTTCCTCTGGAAATGCAAATATTATCCGCCTTGATAACCTAAGTTACTGTGAGAATCACATTCCACAATGCAAAGGAAAATGCTTCGTACGTGGGCCAGTGCTGCAAATGTGAAGTCAAAAGACAACAGAAACCTGTGGAATGAATACACCTTATATCAGTGGATTCATACAGCCCCGAGGTCATGTTCGCTGATGAAATCTCTTTCCTTCTTTTTGTTAGACAGCAGATGGGAGAACTTGGTCAGCCTTCATCAACAGAGTTAATCACATTGCATTGTAGAGCCTGCCAGCCCCCTGCCCTCAGGGGCTCAGCTCCCAGTAGCCAGAGCCACTGTGTCTGCACTGCCTACACAGATCTGTTAACATTCCACAGTGCAGGTCCCCACACTGGCCACACGTCACCCTGGACAACTCACCTGGGGTTTCTTACTAACTCTATTGTTGTAGGAAAGAAAACTGAACTCAAGGGTCAACCTCAGAATGTCACTCGAGAAGTGCTCCTCAATTCATAAAGCAGACCCTAATGGATATGAACAACTTGATATCTTCCTGCACTATAATAGTTGGAGATTTTAACACGTCTTTGACAGTTTTGGATAGATCCTCCAAGAAGAAACTACACAAAGAAATATTAGACTTAAACCTGACCCTAGAACAAATGGACTTTACAGACCTCTACAGAACATTTCACCCTAATAAAACTGAATATACATTCTTCTCATCAGCCCATTGGTCGTCCACCAAAACAGATCATATCCTAGGACACACACGAGTCTAATCTCAGCAAATTTACAAGTATAGAAATTATTCCTTTTGTCTTCTCGGACCACCAGGGAATAAAAGTTGAACTCAACTGCAACAGGAAGCCTCATACTCAAACAAAGTCATGGAAACTAATCTTAGGCTGAATGAAAGCTGGGTCAAAAACGAAATTAAGAATGAAATCACCAGCCGGGCGCAGTGGCTCACGCCTGTAATCCCAGCACTGTGGGAGGCTGAGGAGGGAGAATTGCTTGAGCTCAGGAGTTCGTAACTTGCCTGAGCGACAGTGAGACCCGGACTCATGGAAAAAAATGGAAAAACCCAGCTGGGCGCCGCAGCCTGCACCTGTAATCCCAGCGGCTTCTGGAGGCTGAGGCAGCGGGATGCCCACAGCTGGAGTCAGAGGTTGCACTGAGTTACCACGCTCACTGCACTCTGCTCAGGGGCATAGGGTGGCACTGTGTCTCAACAAAAAAAAAAAAAGAATGAAATCACCAAATTTTTGGAACAAAATGCTAACAAAGACACAAATTATCAAAAGCTGTGGGATACTGCAAAGGCAGTCCTAAGAAGGAAATTTATAGCACTGGAAGCCTTCATTAAGAAAACAGAAAGAGAGGAAGCCAACAACTTAATGGATCATCTCAAGCAACTGGAAAAGGAAGAACATTCCAACCCCAAACCCAGCAGAAGAAAAATATCCAAAATTAGGGCAGAATTAAATGAAAGTGAAAACAGAAGAATCACTCAGAAGAGCAATGAAATAAAAAGTTAGTTTTTGAAAAGATTAACAAAACTGATAAACCTTTGGCCAACCTAATCAGAAATAGAAAAGTAAAATCTCTCATATCAATAAGGAAAAATAACAACAGACACTTCAGAAATTTAAAAAATCCTCAACGATGGCTCAGCACCTCTGGCTCAAGCAGCTAAGGTGCCAGCCACATACGCCTGAGCTGGCGGGTTCGAATCCAGCCCGAGCCCACCAAACAACAATGACGGCTGCAACCAAAAAATAGCCGGGCATTGTGGCAGGCACCTGTAGTCCTAGCTACTTGGGAGGCGGAGGTAAGAGAATCGCTTGAGTCCAGGAGTTGGTGGTTGCTGTGAGCTTTGGTGCCATGGCACACTACCCAGGGTGACAGCTTGAGGGTCTGTCTCAAAAAAAAAAAAAAATCCTCAATGATTACTACAAAAATCTCTCTTCCCCCAGAAATATGAAAATCTGAAGGAAATGAACCAATACCTGGAAGCACACCACCTTCCTAGACTCAACCAAAAAGAATTAGAAATCTTGAATATACCTATATCAACCACTGAAATAGCATCAACAATACGAAATCTCTGGGCAGCACCAGTGGCTCAAAGGGGTAGGGCACTGACCCCATATGCTGGAGGTGGTGGGTTCACGCACAGCCCCGACCAAAAATTGCAAAAAAAAAAAAAACAATATGAAATCTCCCTAAAAAGAAAAGTTCAGGACCAGATGGCTTCACATCTGAATTCTACCAAACCTTTCAAGGCTTGGCACCAATGGCTCAAGCTGCTAAGGCGCCAGCCACATACACCTGAGCTGGTGGGTTTGAATCCAGCTCGGGCCCTCCAAAACAGCAATAACAGCTACAACCAAAAAATAGCCAGGTGTTGTGGTGTGCACCTATAGTTCCAGCTACTTGGGAGGCTGAGGCAAGAGAATCACTTAAGCCCAGGTGTTGGAGGTTGCTGTGAACTGGGATGCCACGGCACTCTACCCAGGGCGACAGCTTGAGGCTCTGTCACAAAAAAAAAAAAAAAAAAAATACTTTCAAGAGGAACTAGTACCTATATTATACAATGTTTTCCAAAGCATAGAAAAAGAAGGAATACTTCCCAACACATTCTATGAAGCAAATATCACCCTGATTTCCAAACCAGGAAAGGATCCAACAAAGAAAGAAAATTATAGACCAATATCATTAATGAATATTGATGCAAAAATATTCAATAAGATCTTAGCAAACAGAATTCAACAACATATCAAAAAAATTATACACCATGATCAAGTTGGTTTTATTCCAGGGTTACAGGATTGGTTCAACATACGCAAATCTATAAATATAATACATCACATCAATAAAATAAAAAACAAAGACCATATGATTCTCTCAATTGATGCAGAAAAAGCCTTTGATAATATCCAGCATCCTTTCATGATCAGAATTCTTAAGAAATTAGGCACAGAAGAGACATTTCTTAAACTAATAGAGGCCATCTACAGCAAACCCACAGCCAATATCATATTGAATGGTGTCAAATTGAAAACATTTCCACTCAGATCAGAAACGAGGGAAGGATGCCCACTGTCTCCTCTGCTATTCAACATAGTGCTGGAAGTCTTAGGAGTTCAAAGGTATCCAAATAGGGTCAGAGGAGATCAAACTCTCACTTTTTGCTGATGATATGATCCTACACCTGGAAAATCCCAGGGACTCAACTTCAAAACTCTTAGAAGTGATCAAGGAATACAGCAGCATCTCAGGATACAAAATCAATACTTACAAGTCAGTAGTTTTATATACACTAACAATAGTCAAGCTGAAAAACAATCAAGGACTCTATTCCTTTTACAATAGTGCCAAAGAAGATGAAATATCTGGGAATTTACCTAACAAAGGACATGAAAGATCTCTATAAGGAGAACTATGAAACTCTGAGAAAAGAAATAGCTGAATATGTTAACAAACGGAAAAACATACCATGCTCATGGCTGGGAAGGATCAACATTGTTAAAATGTCCATACTACCCAAAGCAATCTACAAATTTAATGCAATTCCTATTAAAGCACCACTGTCATAATTAAAGAACTTGAAAAAATAGTACTTCGTTTTATACGGAATCAGAAAAAACCTGGAATAGCAAATACATTACTCAGAAATGAGAACAAATCAGGATGTATCACATTACCAGACTTCAGGCTATACTATAAATCTATAGTGATCCAAACAGCATGG
Source organism: Perodicticus potto (assembly GCA_963574655.1). Taxonomy (NCBI): domain Eukaryota; kingdom Metazoa; phylum Chordata; class Mammalia; order Primates; family Lorisidae; genus Perodicticus; species Perodicticus potto. Next base: position 3,660 of record CAUYRH010141863.1, on the reverse strand, counting down.
TACTGGCACAAAAACAGAGCGGTAGATTTATGGGACAGAATAGAGAACCAAGAGATGAACCCAGATATGTATCACCATTTGATGTTTGACAAGACTATCAAAACTATTCAGTGCAGAAAAGACTCCCTATTTAATAAATGGTGCTGGTTGAACTGCATGGCAACCTGTAGAAGACTGAAACTGGACCCCCACCTTTCACCATTAACAAAAATTGATTCTCACTGGATAAAAGACTTAAACTTAAGACATGAAACTATAAAAATACTAGAAGAGAGTGCAGGGAAAACACTTGAAGAAATTGGCCTAGGAGAATACTTTATCAGGAGAGCCTCCTGGGCAATTGAAAGTAACACCAAAAATACGTTATTGGGATCTGATCAAACTAAAAAGCTTTTGCACATGGGCAGCACCTGTGGCTCAGTGAGTAGGGCACCAGCTCCATATACCAAAAGTGGAGGGTTCAAAATCGGCCGTGGCCAAACTGCAACAAAAAAATAGCCAGGTGTTGTGGTGAGTCCCTGTAGTCCCAGCTACTCAGGAGGCTGAGGCAAGAGAATCACCTAAGCCTAGGAGTTGGAGGTTGCTGTGAGCTGTATGACGCCATGGCACTCTACAAAGGGCAATAAAGTGAGACTCTGTCTCTTAAAAAACAAAAAAAAGAAGAAGAAGAAGAAGCTTTTGCACAGCCAAGTAAGTAAAGCAAACAGACAGCTTTCAGAATGGGAGATGATTTCTGCAGGTTTCACTTCCAACAAAGATCTGATAACTAGAATCTACAGAGAACTCAAACTGATCAATAAGAAAAGAATAAATAACCCCATTTCTATGTGGGCAAGAAACTTGAACAGAAACTTCTCCGATGAAGACAGGCGCCTGGCCTACAAACACATGAAAAAATGCTCATCATCCTTAATCATCAGAGAAATGCAAATCGAAACCACTCTGAGATATTATCTAACTCCAGTAAGATTAGCCCACATCACAAAATCCCAAAACTACAGATGTTGGCATGGATGCAGAGAGAAGGGAACACTTCTACACTGCTGGTGGGACTGCAAGCTAATATGACCTTTTTGGAAAGAAGTTTGGAGAACACTCAAGAAACTAAAAGTAGACATACCATTCGATCCAGCAATTCCTCTCCTAGGTATATACCCAGATGATCAAAAATCATTTTACAACAAAGACATTTGCACCAGAATGTTTATTGCAGCCCAATTCGTAATAGCCAAGACATGGAAACAGCCCAAGTGCCCATCAACAAATTGTGGTATATGTACACCATGAAATACTATGCAGCCATAAAGAAAGAAGACTTCACATCTTTTATGTTTACCTGGATGGAGCTGGAACATATTCTTCTTAATAAAGTATCTCAAGAATGGAAAAAAAGTATCCAATGTACTCAATACTACTATGAAATCAATATATAACTGCCTACACACTCATACGAATGGCAAAACATAACTATAGACCAGAAAGTAGAAGGGAAGAAGAGAGAGAGGGGAGGGAAGAGAGAATAGGAGGAGGAGGGAGGTTATTTGGGGGAACCTCACCTAATGTGCATGATGCAATGGTACTATTTCAAAACTATTAAGAAATGAGTATAGGGGCAGTGCCTGTGGCTCAGTGATTAGGGCGCCGGCCCCATATACCGAGGGTGGCAGGTTCAAACCTGCTCTGGCTAAACTGCAACAAAAAAATAGCCAGGCGTTGTGGCAGGTGCCTGTGGTCCCAGCTACTCCGGAGGCTGATGCAAGAGAATCGCCTAAGCCCAGGAGTTGGAGGTTGCTGTGAGCTGTGTGACACCACGGCACTCTACAGAGGGCGACAAAGTGAGACTCTGTCTCTACAAAAAAATAAATAAATAAAAGAAATGAGTATAATTGTTATGGATGTGTTATTTAATTCACTGTAAGCATTTCACATTGTATATTGAAGCAGTACCCTGAACCCCATAAATGCATCAATGTTCAAAGTTATGATTTAATAAAAAAAATTTTTTTATAAAAAAAGAGACACGTAGGACAAGAGGGAACCATTAGCAAAACTGAAACCAGCAATCATGATAAGAGGGCAATAACCTGAGGTTTGTGTTTCCACATTCTGGAAAGGAAGCGCCAATAATTTAAAAAACAGTTTTTAGTAGTTAAGAAACACATGGAATTTATTCAAGCTGTCATCAGTACAAAGGCAGATTCTGTATATGGCTTTTTAAAAATGAGGGCTCAAAGAGAATGCAAGTATTGATTGCCTTCTGTGTACCAGAGATTGCCTGCTTTCATTAATAACAACGCATTTTTGTAAAAATAAATCACAATCTACTCTCATAAGCTTTTCTTCTTGGCTCAGATGTTGGAGTCTGGTGTCACACGGCTATAATGAAGATGCAGATCTGGAAAGGATAAAGAAATTGAGAGATGAGCTCTGAGATCAAGGAGGTGGCAGGGGTGATAGCTTGAACTGAGCAATCAGACTCCAAGACATTAACTCTATGACCTGGTAACTAGGTGTTCAGTAAAGATCTGTTAATTGAATAAATGGGCCTCACCTTCCTCCACAGTTTCATTACCCACTAATTTAGTCTAGCTATCATCTGCCCTTTTTTTAAAATCCCCATTCCCTAAACTTCAAGGAATAGCCTTCTTGCTCCTAGCACTAGTCCCTGTGCCCATAATGGCTTCCCTCTCTCTGCACTCTACGATTTCTTGCTGGACTCCGCCTACAGTCTATGATCCATGGTGCAGGCAGGCTTAATCCCTGTGTTCCTGGGCTGGGTTTCCAGTCACCTGAAAGCTACTAGGAGCAGGACCTCTCCCAGGAAAGCTAAGGTTCCCTGTGGGAGGGATTCAGAGGGTCAGTTTACCTGGAGAGGACTGCAGTGACTGGACCCTCCTCCTCTTGCACAGCACACACACAAGGATTCCAGTGAGGAGGAAAATCACACCCAGGAGGGACAGAATTGGCACTATGGATGATGTACCAGCTTTGGGACCAGCACTTTCTTCCAGGTGTTTCTGGTTCTCCCCAGTCTTGTGCCCAGCTCCAAGTCTGTGGCCCACAGTGGGGGGGATGGTTTCATTGGGATGAGGGAGATCTTTATCCAAGGACAGTGATCCTGGTGGAAGGGTGGGGTGCTGAGTAGATTGCATAGTGGATGGCACGAGTGTCTGGCCAGGGGTGCCCATGTTTGAAGGCTCAGGGAGCTGGGTGCTGGCGGGAGGTAAGTGCTTCTGGTGACCCAGAGGCCTCATGTGACCATGTCCACATTCTGGAAAGGGAAGAAATAAGGAATCAGGGCTATCAAAGGAGAAGATGAAGAAGAAAATAGGGGTGAGAAAAAGTATACCATTAACTCACCTACTCCAAGGGTCATGGCTGACACCCCATAACAAAAAAAAACAGATTAACAAGAGAAAACCTTAACAAATATAATCAAATCAAGTTTTACCAGACAGAATCCTTCAGAAATGAAGATCCAAAGACCCAGGGAAAACTATTTTTTTTGTTTTGTTTTTGTTTTTTTTTTTTTTTTTGAGACAGAGCCTCAAGCTGTCACCCTGGATAGAGTGCTGGGGCATCACAGCTCACAGCAACCTCCAACTTCTGGGCTCAAGCGAGTCTCCTGCCTCCGCCTCCCAAGTAGCTGGACTAGAGGCG